>JBAMBJ010003419.1:0-19905 GCA_037043495.1 Drosophila recens
TATCTCACTCTCTCACAATAAGTCAAAAGAAATGGCGGCGAAATTAACAAAAACAAGCGGATCAGTCGAGTGCACTCGACAGTAATATACCCTGGGCCTAGGCTTCGGCATGCCGAAGATTAGATGCACATGCAATTCTTGTACTTATCCTCAAATATCGACCTATCGTTTTTGTGGCAGCTACATACATGTACAATAAGATAAGTGATTTAAACCAATTTTAAAAATAAGAAAATAAAAATAATAAAAAAAAATAATAATTAAAAATCATTTGCATCGACACAACCGCGACTCGAACCTCGGTCTCCCGTTTCGCTTGCCGAGCACTTATCACTTCCACCACGCCGCAACTTGGATTGAGGATGACAAATTCGATAAACATTCTTGCAGAGGAAATGTAAAACGAATTAATTGACCATTAATTCTATTCTATTTATAGAATTGCCATTAGAATACCTCTGACAAAATTGTTAATATCTTCACTATTTATGGCCCAATCGGGATGAAAATTGGTGATTAGCTTCTGGGCATGATTCCACATCCGTTGATATAAAAAAAAACTTATAAGCCAAAATAAAAGGTGCTGTCAGTTTTTTATGAATTACGCCCCTCACAGTGGGCGTGGCAAAATTTTAACATAAACTTGTTCTGCCTGACATTATAGGGAGTCTTCATTTCAAATTTGGTGGTCCTAGCTCTTACCATCTCTGAGATCCTTTCGCTTACACGGACCGACGGACAGACGGACAGACGGACATGGCTATATCGACTCGGCTGTTGATGCTGATCAAGAATATATGTATATACTTTATGGGGTCGGAGATGCTTCCTTCTGCCTGTTACATACTTTTGAACAAACTTAATATACCCCCAGGGTATAAAACAGCAGATTGGATCTTTTCGAGACAGCAGACAA
This sequence comes from Drosophila recens, assembly GCA_037043495.1. Classification (NCBI taxonomy): domain Eukaryota; kingdom Metazoa; phylum Arthropoda; class Insecta; order Diptera; family Drosophilidae; genus Drosophila; species Drosophila recens. Next base: position 917 of record JBAMBJ010003419.1, read on the forward strand.
AATTCTGCTGATTAACGAGGTGGAAAAGAGGCCAATATTTGTAATTTTTCATTAATTTAGAGGGAGAATCCACGTGAAAAGTTCTAAGGCGATGGGTTCTCACTCATACGCGCTGTGCCGTCGCATATTTCTCCTATATTAACTATAATTTACATTTTCGTTGCCTATTATCTTCTCTTTTTATCAAAATCCACTCTTGACGCATAGAGTTACCACTCAACTTTTTGTTATTTTTCCGTGCTGCTTTGGCAACTCTGGCTATACGCTCGTCGACAGCGAAATATTGAGCATTTTCCGCCGCTAAAATTTATCTCACGTCGGTACTAGGCTTGATACTTAAAATACTAGAAATTATCAACATACAATAAGTGCCTTTTAAGCAATTTTCAAAAAATTATCAAAAATATAAGCGAAAATATTTTTGAAATTTTTTTTGTTGCAGTTACAATCAGTTAAAATCGATTAAAAATGTTTTGAAAGTTGACTTTTTTTTTGGATTGGAATATTTCAATGGGTACTTAATGGGTTAAGGTAAGTTATGCATCATTCAAACGGAATTTACATGACCTTTCCAAAAATATTTTTAAATTTGAAAACTTGACTTATAAATAGCTGTAGAAAGAGTGTACCTATTAATTTGGCCAGTAGTGTATTTGTGAGTTGAATTTCCTAATTTATGATTCCTTTTTTTCTCATTCTTAAATTGTATTCTTTATTTTTTATTAGTTTTTTCTATTGTTTAAGTTATTCCTGAAGGAATATTAAAAAATTCTTGAGGTATCTTTCATGACATTAATAGTAATAATAGTTTTATAATTTGTTAACTAATTAATATGCTATACATTGAAATTGCTAGAAATAATTGGTGTTTAGGGCAAGTTGCCCAGACGCTTGTAGTCGATCTTCTCGAGCTGCACGAGCGGTTTCAGCTGCTCGGCAAACACGCGCATCTCCTCGCCCACATTCTCCTGCCCCGTGGGCGCCACCACGGACAGCTCGACAATGTAGCTCTGTGAGATTGCCTCATTGGCCATATCCTGCTGCTTGCCGGGCACAATTTTGAAGAGCTTCGACACGGTGATCTTCATGCGACCCTTGCGAAACATATAGCCTGCCAAAATGGAGGAAGGCAGTCAGAGCTGATCATGGATTTGGATTTGGATTTGGATTTGGATTTTGTTACCCTTTGCTATATACTCGAATTCCAAACGAAAGCCCATTTCGGATAGAAAGTCCAGTATGCCATTGGTGCAGGCACAGTCCATGCAGCTGCGCACCAGCGTCGGCCGTCGTATATCCACCTCGGGCTGTCCCAAATAGCGCATCTGGAACGGCGCATCGCGGCCGAGGGCGCGACGAACGCGCAGCAAAAGCGGCTGATTGGAATTCGCCTGTCGCAGGCTCATGCACACCTCCAAGTCATGGAATGGCTCCGGCGAGGTATCCACATTATCACACAGTCCTTTTAATCTGTGTATAATCTGTGTTAGTTGCAGTCTACTGTCGTTGTCGTTGTTGTTGTTTTTGAGACTCACCTGTGCATCAAATGCTCGACGGCCGAGTCCAAAATGGAGCCCTGCAGCAAGTACTCCAAATTCGGCAGAAAGCGATTGTTCAATGCAAGTGAAAGTGATTCACGAGCCGACGAAATGCCCATGGACATATTAAATACGTTTGTTTATAATTTTAATCGTCAATAAACCGGCCGCACAACCACAACAAACACTTTTTGTTTATGCGCACTGTAAGCGTTGCATTGCAATTGCAAAATTCATCGTTTATCGATATATTGAGTGACACAAAATTCCGATTCAATGTACCAACGGATAAGAAATGTACCAGTACCCAATGCGGCAGCTTTCGATAGATTTTTCAATTTCGATAATAGCTCATGCAAGGCTAATAATTTATGCTCATTTAAATAAAGACTGCAATAAGAACAACTATAACTTATTTGAAGTTTAATAGCATCAAAAATGTTTGTATAATTGTGTACTTGAATATATATTGTAGCGGCGCCATTTATAATTTATTTATTTGAAATGATGTAGATATGCGCAGAACATTACAGTGTTGCCAATTTAGCTATTTCCCCGCTAGATCTAGCGGGCTACGATTGAATTGTAAAATATCGGCTAGCAGGAATTATAGCTATTTTGTAGGCAAAATATTCGTATTTTTATCTTTTTAAGAACATCTGGTATCTTTACAAATCAAAAATATCGTTTCAGTACTCTAGCGTTTTTTTTTATACACCAACAACATTTTCTGGCTATTCTACCTTGTTTTTCCAAGGCTGGTTTAGCTTTTTTATGACCCAACACTACGCAGAACGTTATTGAGACGTTATCTCCATAAGTGCGATAATTCTTGAGTCACACATCAGCTTGCGGGTGGGGCTGCCCTAAGAAAAAGCCATACATGTAATAACAAATAAATCGCGGAACTTAATGAATATAATTCTAATTGTATTTATCTAAGAAAGCTAAAATTATTTAAAAGAAATTACTAACCAACTGTGAAATGAGCGATTAAGTTCATGATTGAGTGAATAAGCTCATTCGCTCATTTGAAGCTGACGTTCATTTGAACCTTTTCAGAACGAAACGACACAGCTCTATTTATTATTGTTGATTTGACACACAACAACAAATGTGTTAAAGATTTGTTGTTAGCCTTCTAAATGGCGAATGGAATACAAATGCAATTGAAATTGCAATTGCCAACGAGCTGTTTAGAAACGTTAATCCATAACGGTAGTTAGTAGCGGCAGCAGCGACGCCAACGCCTCTCCAAAACTCGAACAAAAGTTACGTGAACGAAAGAAACGTTTCGTTTGTAAGGGAGACACCCATTAAAAATATAATCGCGTACATTGTTCTGTTTGTTTGTGGTGTGTGTAGAGTGTGGTGAGATGATGACAAATGAAACAACAGCAAAAATTAGGAAGCAGCTGCAATGAATGTGAAGAAACGGCCGCGTTTGGAGTTTGCAACAACAACAACAGCAACGCTGCAGATGAGCAGCAGTTCATATGGCAATGGAACTGGAAATCTTGGAAGTAGTCTTGGAAACATGGCAACGACGACGACGCCGCCGATGACGGCGACTGCGACTGCGATGCCAACGGCGACGGCGACTGCGAATGGTTTGTTTTTAACCAGTGTTGGGAAATTAATAATGGTGCTCAGATCTATTTAACCATATGCGGTGATAATGATGATGACGATGATGATGATGACAACAACTCGAATGAATCTCAAGAGTTTTATGCGATTGAAAGCATTAAACAGGAGCCAGGTGGCGGCCATGATGCACTGGAATTGGATGCACTGCATCATGCGCTGTTGCCCACAAATCTGCAGTTGCCAACGGGTTGTGAAATCTATTTAGTTAAGGACACCACCATTCTAAACACAGCCGGAGTCGGAGCAACAACAACACAAATTGTGCCATCCAATAATCATCAATTGATAACAACACAATCAGCAGCCATGGCTTCCATCAAATTGGAGCCGGACTCCATGTCAACGTCCATGTCAAATGTTTTATTTGTTAAGAAGCCCACACATAATATTTATGTTGCTGGCAAGGAAACCGTTACAAGCTCATCCATTGCCATCAGCCATCATCATCAGCCGCCAGGTGGCGCACCACCACACAGTGCTTCTCAACCTCAGCCGCCAGGTGGCGCACCACACAGTGCTCCTTCTGCACCTCCTTCACAACACTACAAACTGGATGTCAAACTGGATGCGTACAAAAAACGGGATGACAAACGACGCGCGACACACAACGAAGTGGAGCGACGTCGTCGCGACAAATCAATTGTTGGATCTTCAAGCTCAAAGAGATGCTGCCCACGGAGGGCAATCGCTATAAGCCAACGACAACAACAACAACAACAACAACAACACATTCTGATGTCGTCGACAGCAGTTGCAGCAGCAGCAAGACAACAACAACAACAGCGACAACAACAACGCCAGCGACAACAGCAACAAGCATTAAGAGCAACCAAAATAATGGACGCACTCCACCCAACGACTCCAAGTCCCAAATACTGATCAAGGCCTGTGACTACATTAAGAGCATGCAAAATGAAATTGACAAGTAAGTTCCAGGCTTCCAGGCTTCCAGGGTAACCGTTAACCCTAACTGTTACTATTAACCGGTATTAACCGATTGAAATTTTGGTAAACCTAACTGAAACCGTAACCGCAAAAAAAAAAACTTTTTTAAATTACCGATATCAAAAAACCGAAATTATTCCAAACGAAATAACCGCTAAGAAACCGTTTCATACATAACGGTTAATTTCGGTTGGGTCCAACATAAACATTGAATTATGTATTAAGTTAATATTCAGGGTTACAAAAGTAAATTTTATTTTTTAATTGTTGATCTCAATAAAAATATCTTAATTTTTGAAATTTTTTGGTAATTTATTTGTAATTTCATATGTCATTAACATTTTCAGTAACATTTTTTCTTGTGATCCATAATCATTCGAAATCGAATCATACAAAAATAAAAACCGGTAACTGATGTATACAAATTTTGCATAAACGATAACCAAAAACCCAAATGGAAACATAACTGAAACCGAAAATTTGTTTCGATTCGATACCATGATTATCCGGGGTGCCACAGAAATCGATTTCGCTTAATTTTCACTTAAATTTGTATGAAATTTTAGTGAAATTTAAGCGAAAGCGATTTCTGTGGCACCGTATGTTTTTAGAACATTTTTTTTTTGCTTTCTGACCAAATTGAAATTTGTGATATGTAAATTTGATATTTCATATTTGGCTTGTCTTTGATACCTGGGCATAAAGTTAAAACAAATATCGGTATCAGCTACGGTTACGGTTATATTCACATTTAGGCTTTCAATTATCGGTTATGCGAAAATTTTAAATCGGGCTCATAACGGTTACCGGTTTTTTTTTGTATATTTCGGTTTCGAAATACCGGTATGATATCGGTTCACAAAAATATTTAAAAAAAAAATGTAAAAGATATGAAAATTTAAAAACAAATATTAAAAAATTTAATCTTTTTATTGATAACAATATTTAAATAAAATTACTCGAAACCGAAATTACCCGATACGCAAAAATCGATTACTAAACGGTTATTTCGCTTTGAATAATTGCGGTTTTTCCTTTTTGGATTTAATTAAAAAAGTTTTGTTTCGGTTACGCTTGCAGTTACGGCTAAAAATTTAAATCGGTTAATACCGGTTACGTCTATGGTTACGGTTTTAATCCCTGTTCGATAACATTTCTTATTGAAAATGATAACATTTCTATACGGTGTTCTTCGCTTCCAGTTTACGTGACTGTCTGCGCGAGGCGGAGAGTCTGCGCGTGAGCAATCAACAGTTGCGCGACGAGCTGGATCATCTGAAGCAGCAACAGCAACAGGAGCTGCAGGAGCTGCGTTTCAATACCGCTGGCGGGTCATTCAACGTGACGCTCAACTCGCTGAACAGCTCGGCTACTAGCGACCTCTTCGATGGCATCGATGCGGCCCCAAATCATCTCTCAACGGTCTCATCGATTAACTTTACCAAACGGGGCCTCATGATCGCTGACTACGATGAGTGAACGACGAAAACCAAATGAAACAAAACAAAACGAAAAAAAACCCCCATCAAACATTTTTATCAACCAAAGAAAACAAACAAATAACAACTAAAAATCACAACAATAGTCAATATATTAACATTCATGTGCCACAATTTGAATGCGGGCAGCTTCGGCTTTAATTCGAAGAGATTTTAATAATTGTTATCTATCGTTATCGTTAATATATTCCCTTTGTTATGTTTGTTCAAATCAGGGATCGCATATAAGAGTTATAAGTCGAAAAGTGTTCGAAACAACAAAACAAAATGTCAGGGAATTTGAAAAAATGGCACATACTTCATTTTTTGAAGGACTATCCAGGAATTTAATTTCAAATTTTGTATGATAAAAATATAACTTATTTTCCAATTTTTAATTAAAAGCTTTATTAAGTTTTATATTTTTAATTTTTATTATAAAAATTGGAAAATTGGAAATAAAAATTGAAAAAAAAAATTGTTTTTCAATTTTTAAAAATTGCAAAATAATTTTTATTTTTAATTTTAACTATACAAATTCTAAATAAAAGCTAATTTTCCATTTTTTTTTTTAATAAATATCAGGAAATAGCACGTATTTGAAAATTTTGTTTATAAAACTTATAACCGTTACCTCGTTATCGTTATCGTAATCGATCCCTGGTTGAAAATTGTTGTCACATCATTCAAAAATCAAATGTCTTCAACGATAAATATAAATGATATACATACATACAAACCCGTACATACCTACATAAATACATATTTACATATACATAAATATTTAAGCATACCCAAAATACCAAAAATATTTCATATTTTGAGCATAATATTGTGCTTGTTTTTTTCGATTTTATTGTAATGTTACTCGCACTAATTAAATAATGTAAAGTATTTGTAATATTCTTAAAAAAAAAACAAACAAACAAACAAACAATTATCTATAACTACATATACAATTATATATTATATATATACGTATTATTAAAATTATAAACAAATCACTGCGGACGGCAGTCCGCGCTAGTGACGAAAGCAGCACGAAGGGTGCGAAGGCGACTAGCATATATACACAGGAAGAATGGAAAATTTGCTATGACTGTCCGATCAGGTCGAGCTATATACCGATCGAAAGGTATCAACTTAACTAACAAATGTGCATACTAAGACTTTTGAAAACTCACCTGGTTCGTGAGATAAACAGGTGTAAGTGGAAGGGGCAAAATTTAAATGATTGGAGCTAGTGGGGCCGTTGGAGCCTTTTGGTCAACATTTTTAATTTTTTAATATTTCTCATAAAAATACGCGTCGAATGACACCTCAATCATCAAAATCCGACTACTGGTTCAAAAGATAAATTATTTTGAAATTTTTGGTGCCCTTCTCAAAACGAGATGAAAAGTCAGTCTGTTTGTTTGTCTGTTTGTTTGTTTGTTTGTCTGTTTGTTTGTATAGATCAAATCGTTGTTTTAGCTTAAAAGTTTGAATGAGGACTTGTTCCCGCTCAAAAATCTAGAAACGTTTGTTCTACGACTTTTTCGAAAAATCGCTAGTTTAGCGGGAAATCGCTAAAAACCGCTAAAATTGAAACCCCCATAGCATCCAAACGATAGAAGCTACAGATGCGATCTATATATCGTTGAAAAGGTATTTCGAAGGGCTCTTAGGCATACCTTCAACGTTTTTTTTTAAGTAGTAAGGTAAACAGCTACAGGTGAAAAAAAGTATTTTTTTCCACATTTTAGCGATTTAAGAAAAATCTACACATGACATCACTTTAAAATATGTTATATCTTATAGGCAATTAGATTCCGCGTTTTTTGACATATAACACATATCTGTCAAAATTCATTTGGACAAGATATTACCTATTAACTGAATATACCTTTTACCTTCACACTACTGCATGTATGTACATATGCAGTATGTACACTGCACATTGGGCGGAATTGCCCGTTTTTTGGCAAAAAGTCTAAATTCTATTTTATAATATTTTTATGGTTATAATATTTTTTCCAGTAAGTAATTGTCCCTCCTCATCGAAAACAATAAATTTAAATTTAATTATGCAACACTCGTTTAACACCAGCCCTTCAAACTCAGCTGTTTGAGAGATGCGGTGTCTGCATGTGCTCCGATTTGAAAATTTCATATTTGTTTGACAGTCTCCCATTTTTAAACGGTTTGAAGAATCTAAATAGTTTAAAATGGAAAATAATCACCAAGGTGTGTAGAAAAGAGTTGTATATGTGTTTAATTATATGTGCTTTTGTTTCGTTATGTTTTCAATGTTATTAATAAACCATAATTTTTGTCGAATCTAACCTCAATATAGCTGTGTTTCGTGGAGTATATCTAGCAAGATGAACGTGGATTATAAAAAGTGCTTATGTGGTAGTATGCGTTATTATGTATATATTTATGTAGAGTTTAAATCATAAGCGGAATTTTGCGGTTTTTCGAAATACTCCAGTAGAAGTTGGTGTGTTTTTATACTTGAAAATTGGATATTTCCCAGGTGTTAGATGGGGAGGGGGGTAGGAACATGGTCAAATGAAAAAACAAAGAAAATTATAAATTCTAGTTTAGTCTGATTAGCAATCATGCAAAGTTTGAAATATTTTCCTTTATATTGAAGCTTTTTAAGAAAAAATATACATTTTTCAATGAGTCGTGGAAAAAGCGAAAAGGAGATCCATTTTTTTTAAGTCCAACTAAAAAACCGAAAAAATTATAAATTGTACTTTAGCCTAACTAAGATTCATGCCAAGTTTCAAGTCTCTAGCTTTACATTACGATTTTATATAAATATATTACACTTTTTTTTCATAGTCGTAGTGGGAGGGGGCGGTGAAAGCATGGTCCAAATCTAAAAAAAAAAATTCAAAATTCACAAATAATATGAATAGGAAATTCTCCAAGTTTCAAGTTTCTAGCTTTAAGATTAGAGTTTCTGCCAAAAAACGGGCGATTCCGCCCAATGTGCACTGCTTGCAGCGTAATGCGGAAATAAACTGCTTGCAAGTGGTGAATTCTTTTGCGGCAGATAAATCATTTTATAAAATATAGAATCGTTTGTTCTACGACTTTTTGAAAAATCGCTAGTTTAGCGGGAAATCGCTAAAAACCGCTAAAATTTAAGCCCCCATAGCATCCAAACGATAGAAGCTACAGATATGATCTATATATCGTTGAAAAGGTATTTCGAAGAGCTCTTAGGCATACCTAAAAAGTTTTTTTTAATTATAAGGGTAAACAGCTACAAGTTAAATAAGGTATTTTTTTCCCACATTTTGACAATTTAAGAAAAAACTACACATCAAATCACATCAAATATTGCAATTTTAATATTTCTGATGTCTTATTCAAAAATTTCTGATATCCCATAAAAAAACCTCTTTACGAGGTAAAAGTCTAGTGACGAAAACATTTTCATGCCCAAAAATTTCTGATATCCAATTTTGTGACGAATAATATTAAGTTTTACACATAAACTATTTTAAACAAAATTTTTGCATTCGGCACTGCGCAAAACAGTGAGTTTTGTTTGGTCTGAAGAATTGAGACATTTTAGCGCAATGTGCCGAGTGCCAAAATTTTGTTTAAAATAGTTTATGTGTAAAACTTAATATTATTCGTCACAAAATTGGATATCAGAAATTTTTGGGCATGAAAATGTTTTCGTCACTAGACTTTTACCTCGTAAAGAGGTTTTTTTTATGGGTTTATATAAGCGGCTAACAAACGTCTAAATTAATCTCCAATTGTTTCCGTTATAAATTGGAGATTATTTTGTAGGCCCTATCGGACACTAAAACAAAAACAAAAAGAGAGAGACAGAGAGATATACATGTATAACCGCAATCAGGCCAATCATATAGAGCAGACAAGAGCGAGTGTATGTGTCTTGAAGTGAGAGAGATGAGTACCAACACATGGTGAAACTACTAACAAGGTATCCATTTCTATTTGAACTCGTCACCTTGCTAAGAATTTCACCATGCAGCAGTGGAAAAGAGAGAGAGAGAGAGAGAGAGTACAGTGTGTGTGCGTGTATCGATTCTTCAATACATATGCATTTCTCTCTTGCAGTGGTGTGTGTACAGAGTGATAAACGATATTGTTAACTGAAAATTGTAAAAATTTTGAACATATATTGTTGTGAAACGTTAGAAAATTGTTTTTGGTATAGCGTTGATAAAAAAAAGTGCAATTCGTGTTACTTGTTGCTATCTACATATATACCAGTTAATAATTCTATTAAATTCAATAAAAAACAAAACAAAACGAAATGAATAACGGTACTTGTTTCCATCAAATGAATGTTGTGGATTTTGTGGGGAGGGAGGTATGTGGATGTTGTGGACAGTGGATGCTAATAGTTACTTGTCAGAACTGCTGCCAGAGTCGCTTTTTTCCCGTCAAATCTGGCTGTTTTCAAAGGCCATAAACAAATTTTGAAGAAATAATATAAAAATATGGTACTGGAAATAAAATAAAAGTTTGCTAAAAAAGCAGTACCATAATTTTTATTATTTCCTTAAAAATTCGACTATTCTAATCTGGCTATTTTTAAACGGACTAATTTTGGCAACGCTGCTTGTCAGCACATCTTCGAAGCAATCCTAAAAAGGCGCGCAACTTAAAGAAACAAAAAAATTAAATTGTTAAAAAATTGTTGAATTTTGTAATAAAGTTATTTTAAATTACACAATAGGTCATTCTGATCAGTTTTGGTCAGCTTTTTTGAACGATAAACGATGTGAATAGACTACGACTGTTTCTTTTTAGTGGAATGTGAAATGTGTTTCAAGTTTTTGAATCAAATAGACGACAAATGAAAACTAGATTCCGGATTTCCTCTTCAATGTTTTATTATTAAAATTGAAAATAAAAATTATTTCTTAATTTCTAAATGTTGAAAAATAAAAATTGAGAATAATTTTTATGTTAAATTTTTATAATAAAAATTTAAAAATAATTTTTATTTTCAATTTTTTATAATAAAAATCTAAAATAAGAGATAAATTTTAAATAAAAATGTAAAATTTATTATTATTTTATAATTTTTTTATTTAGATCGAAAAATAAGATTTGTCTTTTAATTTTTTTTGATAAAATTCAACAATTAATTTTTATTTAATAATTTATATTCTAAAAATTATTATCGTTACGGTCCCTGCTAAAAAATTGAAGAATATTTTTTACTTTCCACTTTCTTAATAAAAATTGAAAAAAATTTTATCTTACATTTTTAAAATAAAAATTGTATAATAAATTTTATTTTTAATTGCTAAAATACAAATTGAAAATAAGAGATAAGTTATAATTTTTATTTTAACCTTTTTTTTGTGAAATGTGTTTCAAGTTTTTGAATCAAATAGACGACAAATGAAAACTAGATTCCGGATTTCCTCTTATTATTTTGGGTTATACTTATACCCTGTGTGGTCTGATAGCTCAGTGGTTAGAGTCGCCGACCTGTCACATAAGTAGAACTTCCAGTTTGAAAAAAACTGGGTTCGATTCCCCCCGTCAATGTAGTCAAACATGTGTATTTAAGTTCTTCGGAATGAAACGCAAAAATATATACTTCCAGTCATTTAAAAAAAAAAAAAAAAAAAAAAAAATTATACCCTGGCTTTTTAAAAATGAGAAAAAAGAGTAAATTGGTTTTTAATTGTGAGCTTAAGTTATCTTTCACATTGTTAAAAACTTAAAAATACAGTCGAACTTCCCTAACTCGAATTTTCTCTAACTCGAACAAAATCGAGTGGCAATCACTGCGGACGGCAGTCCGCGCTAGTGACGAAAGCAGCACGAAGGGTGCGAAGGCGACTGCATATACACAGAAGAATGGAAGATTTGCTATGACTGTCCGATCAGGTCGAGTTACATACCGATCGAAAGGTATCAACTTAACTTACAAATGTGCATACTAAGACTTTTAGAAACTCACCTGGTTCGTGAGATAAACAGGTGTAAGTGGGAGGAAAAAATTTAAATTATTGGAGCTAATGGGGCCGTTGGAGCCTTTTTGAATTTTTGTTGAATTTTTTACAATTCTCATTAAAAATACGCGTCGAATGACACCTCGATCATCGAAATCGGACAACTGGTTCGAAAGATAATTAATTTTGAAATTTTTAGGGGCCTTCCGAAAATGAGATGAAAAGTCAGTCTGTCTGTTTGTCTGTGTGTTTGTTTGGATCAAATCGTTGATTTAGCTGAAAAGTTTAAATGAGGACTTGTTCCTGCTCAAAAATCTCTAAACGTTTGTTCTACGACTTTTTCGAAAAATAGCTAGTTTAGCGGGAAATCGCTAAAAACCGCTAAAATTGAAACCCTTATAGCAGTCAAACGATAAAAGCTACAGATGCGATCTATATATCGTTGAAAAGGTATTTTGAAGGGCTGTTATGCATACCTTTTAACTTTTTTTCTAAAGTACACAGGTAAATTCCTACAGGTGAAATAAGGTATTTTCCCCCAAATTTTGGCGGTTTTTGAGAAAACGCCGCTAACGATTTTTTTTAAATTTCAATATTTTTTAGTTTGTAAAATTTCGCGTTTTTTAATATATGACACAAAAAATTTTACCGATAGGTTTGGAAGATATAACCTATTAACTGAATATATACGTTTTACTTTGAATTGGAATAGGGCAGCAGCAACAAAGTGTCATAGCAGCCAGTTTGTTTGTTTGGATCAAATCGTTAATTAAGCTTAAATGTTTGAATGAGGACTTGTTCCTGTTCAAAAATCTAGAAACGTTTGCTCTACGACTTTTTCGAAAAATCGCTAGTTTAGCGGGAAATCGCTAAAAACCGCTAAAATTGAAACCCCCATAGCATCCAAACGATAGAGGCTACAGATGCGATCTATAAGGTATTTCGAAGGGCACTGCTTGCAGCGAAATGGAAATTACCTGTTAGCTGAATATATACATTTTACTTAGAGTGGGAATAGGACAGCAGCAGCAAAGTGTCATAGCACCCAGAGTTTAAGAGTGCTGATAGCTTTTGCGCTGGGAATGTGTGTTTGTAAAGGGGACCAGTGTTGCCAGACAATTTGTTTTAGCTTGTACAAACAATAATCAACGTTGACAAAGCTATATTGTCAAAAAATATTGCAATTTCAAAATTTCAGATGTCTTATTCAAAAATTTCTGATATCCCATAAAAAAAACCTCTTTACGAGGTAAAAGTCTAGTGACGAAAACATTTTCATGCCCCAAAATTTCTGATATCCAATTTTGTGACGAATAATATTAAGTTTAACACATAAATTATTTAAAACAAAACTTTTGCATTCGGCACTGCGCAAAACAGTGAGTGAGTTTTATTTGGTATGAAGAATTGATACATTTTAGCGCAATGTGCCGAGTGCCAAAATTTTGTTTTAAATAATTTATGTGTAAAACTTAATATTATTCGTCACAAAATTGGATATCAGAAATTTTGGGGCATAGTGTTTACTGAGCAAATTTCATACAGTTCTGTCTCCCTAACTCGAACTTCCCTAACTCGAATTTCTCCTTAACTCGAACAAAAATATTGGCCCGTACTTCTGTAAGTCGAATTTTTCGGGAAAATCCCCAATAAAGTTTGAGTTTTTTTCGTTTCTATTTTATGCTTTTGTTACCGGCTCGTTTGGATATGTAATATTGATGTACATTAACATATGGTGATGTAATATGATAGAATATTGCATCAACAATTATTTAGGCTTGTGAAATTGCTATAGAAAATATGTTCGAAATGTACTTCTTTGTCAGCGCATTAGTGTACTAAAATGTTTAAAAATGTTTAAGGAAATATTCAAGCTTATTAGTAGTTAGGGAATTTGAAAGTAGACCAAATAAATTAAAGTTGCTGAAAAATGTGGTATCTCAGCAAAAACATTTTTCATTATATTAAAAAATTAAATATTAATTATGATGACATTTGAATCGGGAACTTTTTCTGGACAGCAAAAGACCGAAAAAAACAATTTTTGAGAATATTAACAGGTCTTGAACAAACTGAAATCCTTTTTTATTGAAAATAACAAGAAAAATTTGCATTTTGAAATGTAGTTATGATTGAATGCATTTGTAGTTTCTTTTAACAAACTAAAAAAAAAATTCCCTAACTCGAAGTCTCCCTAACTCGAACTTTTTTCTTGGATAATGGTGATTCGAGTTAGGGAAGTTCGACTGTATATAAAATTTAAACATTGTTACATGTAAATAAAAAAGAAATTAAATCCATTTGCGGAACTCCATGTATTGTATTTCTCTAAAAAAATTAAAATTTTGTTTAAAGAAATTACTGACCAACTGCGAAATGACTAGAGATGTGTCGTTTCGTTCTGAAAAAGTTCAAATGAACGGGTCATTAAGATGAACGAATGAACTTATTCATGAACTAAACCGATCATTTTACAGCTGGTCAGAATTTTTTAAAAAAATTGTACATGCAACAATGCTTTAATTTCATATATTTTTAAGTTTCGAACAGTTTGAAGGATTATTTAAGCCCAAAAAAAAAAACAATTTCCTCATTTTGCTCATTTTCAATAAGCCAAGGTATAGGTATAACCCAAAATATTAAAAAATAATCCTTAATATATAATATTTTGCTGCTGTCGTCTATTCTTATTAATAACTTAAAACACATTTCACATTCCACTAAAAAGAAACAGTTGTAGCCTATTCACATCGTTTATCTTTCATAAACAACTGACCAACTGATCAAAATGACCTATTCATCTTTCATCATTCATGACCAACTGAATAGAAACCATATCGTTCATCGTTCATGAAAAACTGAACAGAAACCATCTCGTTCATAGTTCATGACCAACTGAATAGAAATCTTTCATCGTTCATAGTTCATGACCACCTGACCATCTGAATAACTGAACTAAATGACTGATTTAGTTCACGACCGAAAAATTAACGATTGAACTTATTCAGCAAATTGAACTAAAATGCCCAACTCTAGAAATGACCGATTTAGTTCATGATTGACTGAATAAGTTCATTAGTTCATCTAAATGACCCGTTCATTTGAACTTTTTCAGAACTAAACGACACAACTCTACTCAACACTAGAAATACGACAGTTCTACCGCCAATTTAGTTGCATCTGGGCCTAATATAATTTATATTTATGAAATGCCGATCGGAGTTTTCAAATCTGTACGCGAAGTGAGCAGCGAAGATGCGGTAAGTGGTTGACAATAAAGTGAAGCACAAAAGTTGCTAACTAATCAACTCATTGCAGGTGCATTTGGCTGTTAATCTGTTAAAAGAAAACGCCGGCAAAAAATGGAAGACACAACAAACGGGCGAAAAATCGGCGCACGTAATTTTGGAGTTTGAGGAGCCGCAACAAATCACAGGCATTGATATTGGCAACGAGCATGCGGCGTTTGTTGAGGTGCTGGTGAGCAAGTCCGGCTGCCAGGCGGACGACTTTAAGGAACTACTCCTGTCCAGCTCATTTATGACGCCCATTGAGAGCAAGAATTCAAGTAATTTGAATCGCGTGCGTTGTTTTAGCGGCGATGCATTGGCCGTGGAACGATTGAGCGATAAATGGAAGCTGGTGAAGATTGTGTGCACGCAGCCGTTTAACAGGCATGTCCAGTATGGACTGTCGTTTATTAAGGTGCATGTGGTCGGCACAACAACAACAACAACAGGAGCAACAGCCAAGGTCAAATCTTTGGTGCCCGACAAGTTGAAACTTGTGCTGCGCGAGGAGTCGCCGGATTCGGAGCCGGAGGGCAAAACAGCAGCCTCAACGCTCTTCCAGCGCTGGAAGGCAAGTCGCAATGCGAGTGGGAGTGAAGTCAGCACAGCAGCGGCGATTAGAGATGCCGCCTCGACTCGGCTAAGCGACAACAACAGGAGGCCAACAGCAGCCTTAAAGCAGTCAGCTGCATCTGCATCCTCGCCTGCAGCCACCAAGACAGAGCCACCAAGACAACTGGATCGCAATCGTAATGCGCTGCTCTTTGGCGACGATGATCCAGACGATGATGAGGGTAATAATGACAATGACAAGCTGGACACTGGAATGGATGCCAAAAAGCAGCGACTTAGCAAACACATTGAAGCGGACAAGAACAGACGCCGCCTAGAGCTGGAAAAGGAGTTGGAGTTGAAGAAGAAGGCTAAAAGCAAGCGTCAATCCATAGATAATACCAAGGAGCCAAAGGAGAGTCCCAAACCAGCTTCAGTTGTGCCCAAGGAGAGTCCAAAACCTGCTGCCACCGCACAGAAGCGTCTGTCCAGCTCCATAGATGACATGATGAGCTGCAGCAGCTCGCCAGCCAAGAAGCAAAAGATCAAAGCTGATCAAACTATTAAATATGTGCCATTTAATCAGCTGCTGCGCGGTGTTGTCCTGGTCATCAGTGGCATACAGGCGAGTTGCAGTTTGGAGCATATTAATATTAATCAAAAAAATGTATATATGTTTCGATCTCCCCTATATAGAATCCAGATCGTGGCGATCTGAGAGCGAAAGCTGTTGCCTTGGGCGCCAAATATAAAGCAGACTGGGAAGCTGGTTGCACACATTTAATGTAAGCATTTACTTTCATTTAATTAATTGGTAATTTTCTTATCTATGCGGCAACTCATGAAAAAAAAACTAGTCGGCGGTGCTACAGTCGAGCGGTACTCGACTGTCGGAGACCCCGTACTTATTATAAAGATATCTCAAATAACAAAAAGATTTTCATACTAAGACTTAATTTGGACTGATCGTTCCTATGACAGCTATATGATATAGTAATCGATTTCAATCAAATTTAGTCAGTATGTATGGGACCATCTTTTATACATATTCTGTTAGTTTGGTTGAAATATCTCAAACAGCAAAAAAGTTTTCCATACTAAGACTTGATTTTCAACTGATTGTTCCTATGGGAGCTATATGATATAGTGGTCCGATCCAAAATCTAAAACAAACTCGATCTGCTCTTAATATAGACGAACCACATACCAAGTTTGGAGTCTCTAGCTCTTATAGTCTCTGAGATCTAGGCGCTCTTAAAGACGGACAGACAGACAGACGGACAGACGGACAGACAGACAGACGGACAGACGGACATGGCTATTTCAACTCGGCTGTTGATGCTGATCAAGAATATATATACTTTATGGGGTCTGCCACGCCTCCTTCTGCCTGTTACGCACATTTTTTTGTGACAAAGTTAATAGACCCCTTTACTTTTTTAAAGTACGGGGTCTAAAAAATTGTAGTAAATAGAGGGTATTTTAAAATAAATTTAGGTGAAAGAATTTTTTGCGGGTCTCTTCTACTTTTTTTTTAATTGAGTTATGAAGTTTTGATAAAAATTGCACTTTTTTGATGTTTTTTTTGTGTTTTACATGGTTTACAATAAAATTTCAAAATTCAATTGAAAAAAAAAGTAGAAGAGACCCACAAAAAATCTTTCACCTAAATTCATTATAAAATACCCTCTATTGAATACAATTTTTTTTTCAAGAGTTACCGCATAGATAAGAAAATTACCAATTTTTATTTAAAAATTATAGATTAAAAGTTATTTTTAAATTTTTATCATTTTAAAGATAAAAATTGTTTTTAAATTTTTATTATTTTAAAAATAAAAATGATAAAAGTTATTTTTCAATATTTTATTATTAAAATTGAAAATAAAAATTATTTCTTAATTTCTAAATGTTGAAAAATAAAAATTGAGAATAATTTTTATGTTAAATTTTTATAATAAAAATTTAAGAATAATTTTTATTTTCAATTTTTATAATAAAAATCTAAAATAAGAGATAAATTTGAAATAAAAATGTAAAATTTATTATTATTTTATAATTTTTTTATTTAGATCGAAAAATAAGATTTGTCTTTTAATTTTTTTTGATAAAATTCAACAATTAATTTTTATTTAATAATTTATATTCTAAAAATTATTATCGTTACGGTCCCTGCTAAAAAATTGAAGAATATTTTTTACTTTCCACTTTCTTAATAAAAATTGAAAAAAATTTTATCTTACATTTTTAAAATAAAAATTGTAAAATAAATTTTATTTTTAATTGCTAATATACAAATTGAAAATAAGAGTTAAATTATAATTTTTATTTTAACCTTTATCGAAAAATAAGAGTTTTCTTTTATTTTTTTTGATAAAAATCACCAAATAATTTTTGTTTAATAATTTATATTTTTAAAAATATAATCTTGACGGTCTCTGCTTGAATCTCTTTTGATGCCTTTTATAGCTGCGCCTTTCGGAACACGCCCAAGTACAATCAGGTTAAGGGCAAGGGCAAAATTGTCACACGCAGCTGGATCGAGAAATGTTATGCGCTCAAAAAGTATTTGCCCTGGCGTCGTTATGCGCTGGACACCACCGAATTGGGACAGCCCGAAAGTGACGAAGAGCTTTTTGATGAATCATTGAAGCCCACAGTGGATAATGACAAGGATGACAAGGATGACAAGGATGACAAGGATGTGGAGATGGCAGAGATGGCAGAGCAAATGCATCAAGCAAATTCATCTGATCCCGACACTGAAGATGAACTGGAACGCGTTGCCCAACGTAAGTTATTCATTTATAGTAGAGATGGGCGCGGGCCCGACCCGAGCCCGAAATTCCCGATGGAAAAAAGGCCCAAGCAGCTTCACTACTGTCAGATTCAAATGAGCGCGTCGTACCAATAATTAATCTAGCTTACACTCATGGACAAAATAATAGGTGCGCTCTTTCTCTTACTATACAAGCTATTGTAAGTCAAGTCTTCAAATTTAAAAAATATATTTGAAAAGGTCATCTAAATTCCGTTTGAATGATGCATAACTTTCCTTAACCCATTAAGTACCCATTGAAATATTCGAATTTTAAAAAATGTCAGCTTTCAAAACTTTTTTCCTCGATGTTTTCCAAAAAATTTTTTGATGCAAAAACATTTTTGAAACAAATTTAAAAGTGACTGCAAAAAAAAATTTTGCCAAAAAGCCACTTTTTGCGTGAAAAGTAGGAAAAAGGGGTTAAAATAGTCATTTTTAGGATTTTCAAAAAATTATAAAAAGTATAATTATATATGCAAAAATATTTTTGAAAATTTTTTTTTGCAGTCACTCCTAAATTTGTTTGAAGAATGTTTTTTCATCCCAACATTTTTTTGGAAAAAATCGAGGAAAAAAGTTTTGAATTTTGACTTTTTTTAAAATTCGAATATTTCAATGGGTACTTAATGGGTTAAGGAAAGTTATGCATCATTCAAACGGAATTTAGATGACCTTTCCAAATATATTTTTTAAATTTGAAGACTTGACTTACAATAGCTGTTATAGTAAAAGAAAGAGCGCACCTATTATTTTGTCCATGAGTG
>JBAMBJ010003420.1:0-36429 GCA_037043495.1 Drosophila recens
TATATGCAGGGTAATCAGCAAATCAATCAAATATCCACTCAATTTAGGCACTTGACATTTTAATCACATTAAATTGCGAACAAATAACTTTAACAAAATCCAATAAACTGTAATAATCGATATTGGATCAGAGATAACTAATCTAATTTGTTTCGTGCCATTATTTGCTTTTTATTAATCATTTTTAGATTGACTCTATGTCAAATAAACATCAGTAAAAATATATCAAATTATCTGTATGATATTGTGATCAAATAAAACAAATCTTTAACAAAGCCCCTACAAATTGGTATAATCAATGTTGAATCATTGAATCATTCGTTTTTAATATAAAATGTTTATTTACATGGTTTAATACTATATTTCTTTGTTTTAAATTAGTTTTTGTCTTTGTCCTTTTTGCGGACAGATTAAATTGCTACTTTTCTGTGTAAAATATTTTAAGGGCTAATTAAGAGCCAATACTTTCAATTTTGAAGTTATTTTAAAAGCAATGATATTATTATATTAATTAAGATTATATGTATTAAAAATAAAACATTGTTTGTTCAGTTTTTTGTCCTTTTAAATAAAATCTGTCCATTTTCCATCTTTTTTTTGGTTAAAGCCTAGTACCGACGTGAGATAAAAAGCCTAGCGTAAGTCAAACTCCATATAAAAAAAGGCTAGCGTAAAGTGAAAAAAGAAGAAGCGAAATTTATCTCCGCTTGTCGGTCCGGACGTAAACTAAACTGAAACTAAAAACGGAGTTGCCAGATAAGGAGCGGCCGTTTTCCAGCACTGTTTGCATTTAGCTCACAGGCCCAGCGAAACATCGAACTGTTTAGAGTTTCGCTATCTATCTATCTCACTCTCTCACAATAACTCAAACGAAATGACCGGAAAATTATCAAAAAACAGCAGATTGACTCTTTTTGAAAAAGCAGACAAAATTCTGCTGATTAACGAGGTGGAAAAGAGGCCAATACTTGTATTTTTTCATTAATTTAGAGGGAGAATCCACGTAGAAAGTTCTAAGGCGATGGGTTCACTCATACGCGCTGTGCCGTCGCATATTTCTTCTATATTAACTATAATTTAAATTTTCATTGCCTGCTCTTTCCTCTTTTATTCAAATCAGTTATGAATGCTCAAATTTAAAATAAACCGCCGCTGACGCATAGAGTTACCACTCAACTTTTTGTTATTTTTCCGTGTTGCATTGGCAACTCTGGCTTTACGCTCGTCGACAGCGAAATATTGAGCATTTTCCGCCGCTAAAAATTTATCTCAACGTCGGTACTAGGCTTTTAAATAAAATCTGCCCGTTTTCTGTCACTTTTTTTTTTATTCAACTCGTCTTTTTTTTTTGTTGAGGCGTTGGCAACACTGGTGTGACCTAACAGAACATATCGATTCGTAACGATCGATTAGTATACATACATTCAAGGCAAATTATCGATATTTATACGAATTAAAATCTAACCGTAAGTTTAAGAACACTAAGCAAGCCAATTTTGTATATTTCATTTGATACATAGGGTATAAAGACCAATGATATACTTTAATTTTGTTTCAGTTAATTGACATTAATATCAAATTATGGTATTAGATGTCTGCATATCTCTTCATTCAAAATTCTATGTCTATGTAGTAGGGTAGATATCCCACAAAAAAAACCTCTTTACGAGGGCAAAGTCTAGTGACGAAAACGTTTTCTTGCCCCAAAATTTCTGATATCCAATTCTGTGACGAATAATATTAAGTTTTACATATAAATTATTTTAAGCAAAATTTTGGCACTCGGCACATTGCGCTTAAATGTATCAATTCTTCATACCAAATAAAGCTCATTCACTGTTTTGCGCAGTGCCGAATGTTCGAATTGCAAAAATTTTAGCTTAAAATAATTTATATGTACGGCTTAAAATTGTTCGTCACAAAATTGCGATCGGATGAGAAATTTTGGGGCATGAAAATGTTTTCGTCACTAGACTTTTACCTCGTTTTGTGGTTTTGTTTTTGTGGGATATCAGAAATTTTTGAATAAGACCTCAGAACTCAGAAATTTTGAAATTGCAATATTTTTTGACAGTATAGCTTTGTCAACTTTGATTATTGTTTGTACAAGCTAAAGCAAATTGTCTGGCAACACTGGTCCCCTTTACAAACACACATGCCCAGCGCAAAAGCTATCAGCACTCTTAAGCTTTGGGTGCTATGACACTTTGATGCTGCTATCCTATTCCCATTCTAAATAAAATGTATGTATTCAGCTAACAGGTAATTTCCGCATTACGCTGCAAGCAGTGCAAAAAGACCTTTGAAATACCTTTTCAACGATATATAGATAGCATCTGTAGCTTCTATCGTTTGGATGCTATGGTGGTTTCAATTTTAGCGGTTTTAGCGATTTCCCGCTAAACCAGCGATTTTTCGCAAAAGTCGTAGAGCAAACGTTTCTAGATTTTTGAACACGAACAAGTCCTCATTCAAACATTTAAGCTATCCAAACAAACAAACTGGCTGCTATGACACTTTGTTGCTGCTGCCCTATTCCAATTCAAAGTAAAACATATATATTCAGTTAATAGGTTATATCTTCCAAACCTAACGGTAAAATTTTTTGTGTCATATATCAAAAAACGCGAAATTTTACAAACTAAAACATATTGAAATTTAAAAAAAAATCGTTAGCGGCGTTTTCTCAAAAACCGCCAAAATGTGGGGGAAAATACCTTATTTCACCTGTAGAAATTTACCTGTGTACTTTAGAAAAAAAGTTAAAAGGTATGCATAACAGCCCTTCATATTACCTTTTCAACGATATATAGATCGCATCTGTAGCTTTTATAGCCCTTGACTGCTATAAGGGTTTTAATTTTAGCGGTTTTTAGCGATTTCCCGCTAAACTAGCTTTTTTTCGAAAAAGTCGTAGAACAAACGTTTCTAGATTTTTGATCGGGAACAAGTCCTCATTCAAACTTTTAAGCTAAATCAACGATTTGATCCAAACAAACAAACAGACAAACAGACAAACTGACTTTTCATCTCATTTTCGGAAGGCCCCTAAAAATTTCAAAATTAATTATTTTTTGAACTAGTGGTCCGATT
Source organism: Drosophila recens (assembly GCA_037043495.1). Taxonomy (NCBI): domain Eukaryota; kingdom Metazoa; phylum Arthropoda; class Insecta; order Diptera; family Drosophilidae; genus Drosophila; species Drosophila recens. Next base: position 3,094 of record JBAMBJ010003420.1, read on the forward strand.
TTGATGATCGAGGTGTCATTCGACGCGTATTTTTGATGAGAATTGTAAAAAATTCAACGAAAATTCAAAAAGGCTCCAACGGCCCCATTAGCTCCAATCATTTAAATTTTGCTCCTCCCACTTACACCTGTTTATCTCACGAACCAGGTGAGTTTTCAAAAGTCTTAGTATGCACATTTGTAAGTTAGGTTGATACCTTTCGATCGGTATATAACTCGACCTGATCGGACAGTCATAGCAAATCTTCCATTCTTCCTGTGTATTAGAGTTGGGCTTTTTTAGTTCGATTTGCTGAATAAGTTCAATCGTTCATTTTTTCAGTCGTGAACTAAATCAGTCATTTAGTTCAGTTATTCAGTTGGTCAGTTAGTCATGAACTATGAACGAGATAGTTTCTTTTCAGTTGGTCTGAACTATAAACGAGATGGTTTCTATTCAGTTGGTCATGAACTATGAACGAGATGGTTTCTATTCAGTTGGTCATGAACGATGAAAGATGAATAGGTCATTCTGATCAGTTAGTCAGTTGGTTATGAACGATAAACGATGTGAATAGGCTACGACTGTTTCTTTTTAGTGAAATGTGAAATGTGTTTTAAGTTTTTGAATCAAATAGACGAAAAATGCCAACTAGATTCCGGATTTCCTCTTATTATTTTCGGTTATACTTATACCCTGGCTTTTTGAAAATGAGAAAAAAGAGTAAATTGGTTTTTAATTTTGGGCTTAAGTTACCTTTCACATTGTTAAAAACTTAAAAATATATAGAATTTAAACATTGTTACATGTAAATAAAGAAGAAATTGAATCCATTTGCGGAACTCCATGTATTGTATTCTCTAAGAAATTAAATTTTTTTTAAAGAAATTACTGACCAACTGCGAAATGACCGATTTAGTTCATGATTGACTGAATAAGTTCATTAGTTCATCTTAATGACCCGTTCATTTGACCTTTTTCAGAACTAAACGACACAACTCTACTGTGTATATATGCTAGTCGCCTTCGCACCCTTCGTGCCGCTTTCGTCACTGGCGCGGACTGCCGTCCGCAGTGATATATATATATGCATGTGTTCATATACATACATATGTATTTATTATATTAGTCTGATCTTTTAATGATACCTAAAAATCGTAGGCGCTATGTGATTTATTTTCATGCGCGCTGCGACGTAAATTTCCCCAATAATTCTTTCTTTATTTTTCTATCTATCGTTGTTGTTGTTGTTTCTCTCCATCGCTGTTGTTTTTTTCTTTTTATTGCTTCTGTTTCTGTTTCTGTTGCTGATTCTGTTTTTGTCTAAAATGCGAACTCAAGGCCGCGCAGCCCTGGTCTCTGCTTTTTTTCATGTTCACTGTCGCGCTTTGGCTTTGGCATTCAAAAATAGATCATACGATAATAAAAAAGAAATGGCAAAAAATCAGCTCCACGTTCTTCTATGTTTACCAGCTGTCCCGACTATCTCTCTAATTGATATTTTTTTATTTTCCGCACAAAACTACTCGATGTTTTATTTTGCTTTTGCTTTCCAAGAAATTCTTTCTGCTTTTTTGCGCATTCAAGGTTAAATGGCAACTCTGGCGAAATTCATTAACCGCTTCCCACACACGGGAAAGTGGAAGGGGGTATGGAAGGGAGTATGTTGATAATTCCACAAAGTCTGCACCATTCTTTTTTTTGGCTGTCTCGCTCACTTATCTGAACAACCGGTTTTTATGATCCTCTTTAAACAAATTTTATGATCTTTTAATATGTATTTTGATGGACTCGCGTTTAAATCACGTGTAGAAGAATGAATACAACTGGGAAACAAATAATATATGGTACATACACACATTAGGTTACATAAGCAAAGATCTTGCTTCCAAGTCGCACACACACACACACATATCGAACTGGGTACATTTGTATGTGTGTATGCATGTATTGGAATATGAGTTCTTCGCTTGCAAATAACTTGACGACACGTGTGGCTCTCGGTCTGAGCTTTGAATTTCTGTTGTTGTTGTTTGTTTATTTAGACAAGCTTTTACTTCATACGGCACACGTTAATTTACACGCAATTGGGTATATTTGTGAGATATCCAAAAAAAGGAAAAACAGAAACACTTACCAACCCAATTGTGCTAAGTTGCATACTATTTGCAGCCACTATTTAATGGCACTTGAGTGGAACTTAATTATGTTGACTTTGCACTTTAACACGCCGATTCCTTTTAGCAGCTAACAAAATTAATTTGATTGATTTTTCTTCTTTTTTTTTTTGCAAGCAGACTAAATAACTGTTATTAGTCGGAGTGCTTTGTAAAAAAATATCGATTACTGTCAATATCGATTCTACTTAAGGGGCCAGGACACGATACACGATCAAAGTGCATGACGTCAGTAACGATGTTGGAGCCCTGGAATTTTCTAATTGTCTATTATTTTGATCGTGCATATCGAAATTTATCCAGCTGCAAAGTGGCGAATAGTGAAGGTATATTTAAGTTGAGTTCTGTAATGGTTAAACTTGTTTTGCTGTGTTTCATAATATATGGAGACACACACATACACGCACACACACATACACGCACACAGTTACCCAGTTATTGCGCGTGGCACCACAGCCCTAGAAACAGTTCCACAAAAATCTGCTCGGCCAACAAATCAGTCACAAACAAGTGTGCAAGTGGCATACATACATACATACATACATATTTATGTACATACATACAAACAAGTGTCCAATTTAAATGCTGTACATACATATTTATGCACACACATGCATACATATATATATATTTATCGATACCTGTTTTCTTCTGTAAGTTGCTCAGCTCTTTTTTTGCTCTTTACAAAAGTTTATTTCGCGTGTTCCGCTCTTCGAATGCGCTGCCCCCGCTGCCCCACCCCCCACCCACCGTAATTGCCACACGATCTGCGCTCTCTTCTCAGCTTAACGCGTTTTCTTTATTCTGATTTATCGGGCGCTTTGCATGTGTCTGTGTGTGTGTGTGTGTGTGCTTGTGTTTGTGATTTTATCATTTTGCGAGAGGCACAACAGACGAGCCCAGAAAATTGGCCAATCCGCGCGCGTTTTTCAGCGAGCGCGCCCTCGTTTACGCTTGTGCGGCGGCGGGGGGGCGGTGAGCAGCGGCAGCGGAGGGCCTGGCATCGTGTAAATAAACGGATCTTTAGACCCTGCACTCGAACAAGTGCAGGGCGTACATGGAATAAGACAACATAAAGTTTATGCACGCATAAATACAGTAATTCAAGTAAATGTTTTACGGATTAAGCATATTTTTATTTGGAAATAAAAAAATGTAGTCGAAATAGGGATATAAATATTAATTAGATTGGACTATCGCCTATTTACAGCTTGTTGCATCAGCTAGATGCAAATGTATGTATGTATGTATATAAGTACACTGTTAATTACAAAGCATATACTGTTAAAAACATAACTTACTCTGTTAACGAATATAACATGCTGATAACATATTACGTTAAAGATTATAACATGCTCTGTAAATAAGCATAGGAATAGACTGTAAATAACAAAGCATACACTATAAACAACATTACCTATTCTGTTAACGAATATAACATGCTCTGTAAATTAGCATAGGAATAATATAGGCTGAGACAAATATAAAGCAAAGTATTCTGTATTTAGCAATGGAATGAATTTGCCGAAGGGTGCGAAAGGCGACTAGCATACATACACTGGAAGAATGGAAAATTTGCTGTGACTGTCCGATCAGGTTAAGTTATGTACCGATCGAAACTTAACTAACTAACAAAAGTTCACACTAAGGCTTTTGAAAGCTCACCTGGTTCTTCAGAAAAACAAGTGTAAGTGGAGGGGGCAAAATTGTTTAGCCTTTTAGCTAATTTTTTAAAATTCTTATCAGACATACGCGTCGAATGACATCTCGATCATCAAAATCCAACCACTGGCTCAAAAGATAATATGTTTTGAAATTTTTTGTGGCATTCTCAAAATGCGATGAAAATCGCTAGTTCAGCGGGAAATCGTTAAAACCCGCTAAAATAGAGACTTCCCACAATATCCAAACGAAATAAGCTAGACCATCACACCTCTATTATAATTATTTAAACTGCATTTTTTTATAAAGCCCAATTTACACGATCGGTTTCCGACCGACACTTTACGTTAATAAATCGCCGGTCTCGTGTGAACACGCAACATTTTAGAGCGTCGGTTTGTCATCGAAGCAAACATTATTAGAGTTGGGCTTTTTAGTTCGATTTGCTGAATAAGTTCAATCGTTCATTTTTCAGTCGTGAACTAAATCAGTCATTTAGTTCAGTTATTCAGTTGGTCAGTTAGTCATGAACTATGAACGAGATAGTTTCTTTTCAGTTGGTCTGAACTATAAACGAGATGGTTTCGATTCAGTTGGTCATGAACTATGAACGAGATGGTTTCTATTCAGTTGGTCATGAACTATGAACGAGATGGTTTCTATTCAGTTGGTCATGAACGATGAAAGATGAATAGGTCATTCTGATCAGTTAGTCAGTTGTTTATGAACGATAAACGATGTGAATAGGCTACGACTGTTTCTTTTTAGTGAAATGTGAAATGTGTTTTAAGTTTTTGAATCAAATAGACGACAAATGCCAACTAGATTCCGGATTTCCTCTTATTATTTTGGGTTATACTTATACCCTGGCTTTTTGAAAATGAGAAAAAAGAGTAAATTGGTTTTTAATTTTGGGCTTAAGTTACCTTTCACATTGTTAAAAACTTAAAAGTATATAGAATTTAAACATTGTTACATGTAAATAAAGAAGAAATTGAATCCATTTGCGGAACTCCATGTATTGTATTTCTCTAAGAAATTAAATTTTTTTTTAAAGAAATTACTGACCAACTGCGAAATGACCGATTTAGTTCATGATTGACTGAATAAGTTCATTAGTTCATCTTAATGACCCGTTCATTTGAACTTTTTCAGAACTAAACGACACAACTCTAAACATTATACGTAAGAATGACATTTATTGGTATTTTTTGGTGCTTTTTGAAAGGCAACATTTTCCATCGGTCAAAAAGTGTCGGTCGGAAACCGATCGTGTAAATTGGGCTTAAATATTTATTAAAAATATTTTTTTTAATTTGTAGAATAATAGGTACAGGGTATGTTAGCGTCGGGTTTGCTCGACTGCAACCTGTCCTACGTGTATGAGTATATAATTATGTTGTTGTTTTCTTCTCAGTACGATCGGTCGGTCAATGGCGATGCCAACAATAAAAAAAACCGCACGTCATTTGTGAACTCGAAAACAAGTTGTAATGTTTTTAGGTTACAATTACAGCATTGGCAACAGTCTTGCATGTATGTGTGTGTTATCGATTTTGTTATCGCATTCAAAATGCGTCTAATTGTCAGATTCTAAATATCAACATAATACAAAACAATTCAATTTGATACGATATATTTAAGTATATAAGGAAAGTGTACATATCAGACATGTGTATGTATGCATTTATATATATTTTGGTACGTAATATTCGTACTCATCTATAGTTAATCGATCGGAAACTGAAAACTAGAACGGTTACAGTTACAGTTAATACAGCAACCACTTGTGTATCGGTAATTAAAACCGTTTGATTATTTTGAAACGCTTATGGCTTTAAATTATAGCATATCAAATCTAAACAAAAAAAAATAATCGAATTTTAATCGAAACTCGTCGAGTTTTCGTTTTTTTTTAACTCTTTTTGTTTATTGCTTTTTTTTTGTCTGTCTGCGTCAAACAATCAAGTTTCGAATGCTAGCAGATTTCGGGTTCTCTTCCTCTTCCAGCTGCCCCGAAAATAACATAAGGAAAGAAAATTAATCTTTGGATAACCGGTTTCCAAATTGCCAAGTCTGCTGAAGTGGCTCTGTCCTGCTTTGATATGCAAAAAAAAAAAAAAAAAAAACAAGTAAGAAATGTTATTATGTCGACATTTAATACCCTGTTTTTTTTTCCCAAAACAGCCAAATTTGAACGCAATTTAGTCAGACTGTATACGATCATCCCAGATGAGTATTCTGTCAGCTTGATAGAGATATTTAATAAAATATAAAAGTTTTTTCGAGCTTTACCTTAATTACACATATTCTGCGTCTGGTATTCAGGAACCTCCATACTGATTTTAAAGTCTCAAGTTGTTAAAGTATTTGAGTTCGACAAGACTAAATGTATTCGGCTATTGGATACTGATCAAGAATATATACATAAAAAGTCAGTTTCACAAGAATAGCCAGATTTGGCCGGAAAAATCTAAATTTCAAGAAAAGCTTATCTGTGAGTTTCGTACTAAAGGTTAATTTGTACTAGATTGTTCCTATGGCAGCTATATGATATAGTAATCTGACTTTGACCGAATTTGGTCAGAATGACCAAATGACCGTCCGAAACAAAAAATCTGTGAGTTTGGTTGAGATATCTTAAGAAATAAAAAAGTTTTCCATACCAAGCAATTGGCCGAACTTTGACACCGAATTTGACCCACTTACAGGTCGGATTTCGCAAAACGCCGTCTGATTGTACGATGAAATTGTCTCAGCTATGTCGTGTGAAAATTTCAACTTTCTTAGCTTAACCGTTTGGTCTACACGTTGATACTCAGTCAGTGAGACAGGACAAAGAGTTTTACGTACAGCTGCGGTCAAAAAAATAGTAGTGCCTGCAATGAACTTACAAAAGCTCAAAATTTAAAGACTTTTAATTTATCCAAATTTTTTATTTAATTTTTTTAAGATACGTTATTATATTGTAAATCCATCTGAGAAATCAAAGATAGTGAACAGTTATTATTTTTCGACTTAGGAATTTTTTTCTTGTAATAGTCTGAAAAATGGGCGGTCAAAATAATAGTAGTGAATGCATTAAAAGTGGAAAAAAAGGATATTAAGCAGGAAAGGCACTTGATTTGATATTTATAATTGTTATTTGATAATTTTCTATAAATTGTATAAAAACTATTTTGCTTAGAGTTGTTACAATGGGGCGTGGCAAGCATTGCACTCCAGAAAAGCGTGCTCCTATAAAAAATTTATTTCAAAAAGGATAACGTTTAAGGAAGTGGAAAAATTTGATTAGATGATTGCCAACCATAATCAGAAACGCCATTAAGTAGTCGCCAAAATAGGATAAATGTGGAAGACCTCGATCCATGTCCAAAAGACAAGTGACAAAAGTAGTGAGGTATTTGAAACGCGACCCTTTTGCTCCTGCAGCACTTAAAAAAAAGGACTTTGGTATGGACCAAAGTGTGTAAAGCATTCTTAGATGTTTGCGAAATAATAATCTGGCAGAAAGAAGCCCGTGAAAAATTCCGTTATTGAAAAAAATACCTGCCCAAAAGCGATTTCGATTTGCTAAGGATCATCTGAATTGACCCTAGAGAAATAAAGAAACCTCTAGTGGTCGGATGTGTCCAAAATTATTTTTATTACTGGTCGAGGGTCTCGACAGCATGTAAGGTATCCGTTAAAGTCCGAATATCAGCCAGATTCACCTGCAGGACCATCAAACATTGTAGTATGAGAATAATAACCTGGGCGCATTTTCACATTATTGGGTCCAACCCATATAATGGATCATAACCATAATGGAAAGGCACGAACAAGTGAAAATTCTGCAGGACACTATGCTACCGTATTTTTCAGATGATATGCCGATAATTTGGAGGTTCCAACAGGACATAGCCCCAAGGCATATCAGCAAATCTTCGAAAGAATGGTTCGCATAAAAAAAGTTATGTAGTGGAGTGGTCACCACGGTCCCCCGATCTGAATCCCATTGAAAATTTGTGGTCCGATATGAAGAAGGATATTGCCAAGCATCAACCAACAAATAATATTCATCTTTGGAAGATCGCTAGGAGCGCCTGGAGCTCAATACAAACAGAACGATGTAAAAGCCATGATCCGTCGTTGTAAGGCGGTAATTCAAGATAAAGGCTTCACAACAAATTACTAAATTTGTTAATTATTAAGTGCATTTCACATATCTAACCTTATAAATAAAAAAAAGGGGGTTTTGGATCGTTTTCATCAATAAAATTTTTGAATATGTTCATCACTACTATTATTTTGACCGCCCATTTTTCAGGCTATTGCAAGAAAATAATTCCTAAGTCGAAAAATAATAACTGTTCACTATCTTTGATTTCTCTGATAGATTAACAATATATGAACGTATCTTAAAAAAATTATATAAAAAATTTGAATAAATGAAAATTCATTAAATTTTAAGTTTTTGTAAATTCATTGCACGCACTACTATTTTTTTGACCGCAACTGTATATGTATAGATATAAGATATATACTTTAAAACAGCGGTGGGCACGCAGTGGCTCCGGGAGCAGCGGCTGCTCCAAACTTAGGTAGACTCTAAAAGGGTTGATGTTGTTGATGTGGTTGTAGTGCTCCCGAATTCAGATTTCGAGCCCACTGCTGCTTTAAAAGGTCTGTCATGCATCATTTTGCCAGTTGAATACATTACACAAACAATTATACCCCATTTTGGCCATTTTTAATGCGTTCAGGGTATAAAAATGAATCTGATCAAAATGCCAAACTCATCGACAGACGCTTCGAGATATAGTATATATATATATATATACGAAAATGTATATATATATATATTGAAATTAGCTTCTAAAGATGTATTCATGAGTCTGTGCAAATGACTTGGGACACTTGTTGCTGGGCAGCCGATATTGAGTGAGTGCGAGTCGTTAGCGAATTACCGAGACCAGTCCGAGTCCAGAGACTTGGCTCTTGAATATTTGTTATCTCAGTCTTAGTTCACTATCAAGGTCGTCATAATGTGAACGTATCATTTAAATGCTGCAGTATATTTATTATTATTTTCTTTTTTATTGTTATTTGAAAATTCTTTTCGCCAATTTCATGATCAATGTCAAGCACAAAGTGGGCAGTAAAAATTGTTAAAGAGTTGAGAATTGATAAGAGTTTCTGTTTATGTTAGTCATACCCCCACAGAAACTGATAGCTAATTCATTAATGGATATGAAGCGTTTGTTCTCAACACAATGATTTGTATTTTCTACATACATATAAGTACATAAAGAGAAAAATACCGTACTAAAGCTAATTTCAAAAGAACTTGAATTAAGTATTTGCAATTCTTTAACTATATACTTAACAAAAATTACAAAATACCTGGTATGAAGTAAAATTCTACATTTATATAGAAATGAATACGAATAATATAAGTTCAAAGCTCAGATTCAATTCGTTCTTTATAGGGAAACACACAGAACAAGATTAAAAAAATTACTCAAAATTCATTACTCAAAATCAATTACGCAAAAAAGTACAAAATGCCTAGAATCAAGTTAAATTCCACATTTAGTAGAAATTAATACGAAAATTCTTTATAATACACAAGCTCAAGTTTCATTCGTTCTTTATAGGAAAACTCACAAACTTGGGGTGCCACAAAATTCGCTTTCGGTTGAATATTACTTAAATTTGTATGAAATTTAAGTGAAATTCAAGCGAAAGCGATTTCTGTGCCACCCCCGAATGTGAGTTTTTTAATTTCTTCGAAGACCATGTTCATATGGGCATTTCTCCAGAAATGTCAACCAAGCCTAAAAACGAAAAATTGCTCAAAAACTCACATTTTGTGCAATTATGTTCCAAAAATGTGTTCAAGTTATTTATTTAAGCAATATACGCTAGAAGAAATTCAATAGGATGAACATATAGATTCTACATTGCACATTGGGCCAGAATCCCTTTTTTTTGGCATAAAGTCTAATTGTAAAGCTAGAGACTTGAAATTTTGCATGAACCTAAGTTAGACAAATTTAGAATTTTGGATTTTTTTTTTTTTTGATTTGGACCACGCCTTCGTCTCCCCTTCCCCATTTGACTATGAGAAATATGTGTAATATACTTTTATAAAATCCAAAAGTAAAGATGGGGACTTGAAATCTGGCATGAATCTTAGTTAGACTGAAGTCGAATTTATAATATTTTTTGTTTTTTAGTTGGACTTTGTCTTTACCCCCCTCTTTTTTCCTACTCATTAAAAAAGTAAAAAAATTTTTATAAACTTACAAAATAAAGGAAAATATTTTATTCTTCGCATGTTTGCTAATCATGCAAAAGTAGAATTTACAATTTTTCTAGTTTTTTAATTTGACCATGCTTTAACCCCCCTCCTCATCTGAATACGGAAAAAAATCCGATTTTCTAGCAAAAAAGCACAGTTTCAACATGTGTTTTTAAAGAGAATAAGCAAAATTGTGCAAAAAGTATTAATGACAAGTTTAAGATCACAGTTAAGAGTAAACATTTGCATAATTACTTTTTGGCAGAAAGTGGCAGAAATTTGGTTTTTACTCCACGGTACACGAGCACTTCGGTTAGTTTTTTTCTAAAATAAGACATAACATAGACAATTCACAACTACAACATTAAACATATATTTCGAATAACTTAACAACAATTGTATTTGGCATACATTGACCTTTATATTCCATATTTTCAACAAAGATTTGGACAGTTGGGTCGTCACAGCAGAAGCGCAAAGTTGAGTAAAAGCATCCCGCCAATTTCGGCTGAAAGTCCGCTGACAAAACATCTGACTTTGCTAGCGCGGCAAATTTACAACGTTGCCACCTAAAATTTTTTTTTAATTGATTCGATATACCTAATGTATGCCCTTTCCATATATTAAGTCAAATTCAAGATATATTTGAAAACAAATTTCGACTTTATGCCAAAAAAAAGGGATTCTGGCCCAATGTGCATTGGAATAAATTCACTTTTTCCATATTAATGTCCATTTTCTTAAAAATTGATTTCCAAAATGGACCGTTTGTATTTTTTCGATTACACTCAGTAAAATAGTAAGATTGTAACATAAACCATTTTAATACATAGAAATATATTGAAAATTTAATTTAAAACAAGTTTTTCGAGCTGTTTCGATATATTATTTAAAAAAAGAGAGACAGAAACAACAAAAATATTTTGTGGAAAAAAATGTCACGTGCGACATGTCGCATGCGACAGTGACTCAAATTACATTTAAAAAAAAACTACTTGATATTTTTAAATCAAACAAAAAGCATTTTTTAGATAAATAAATACATTACATTTCAAAATAAATAGCATCAAAATATACGTTCACGTTTTGCCGAAATCAGTGCTAGAACTGGTTGCCGAAAAAACGACTTCTATCTGAGTCGCGTGCGAATGCCTTAGTTTTTTTAAAATATCTTGAAAACGAACAATTTCCCAAAATCCACTTTAGCACCAATTATAGTGCTAATCAATACCTATAAGTTTCTCCTTTTGTTTTAACAAAATAATGTTTTGGCATATGTTTTATTTCACTTTGAATGCGTACGAATGTCGCATTCGACATGGGAGAATTACCCATATTTTAAAAAATTTTGCTATCATTTATAAAGTTTAGGGAATAGAAATCAAGTTTAAAATGTACTTAAGCTTCTTACTTAATTAATGCAAATATTTTTCTAAATTAAAGTTTAATCAAAGTTTAATTTTAACCTTCGTTTCAATCGTCTGCAAACGATTCTTTTGCGAGCTTTTATGTCCGTTTAAGATCCGATTGCGAGCGATTTAAAAAGTTTTAATAAGTTTTGTGTACTCTTTTAAGAAATTGAGCCTGAAATAAGATACTTGAGATTTTCGGTTTTAGTAAATTTCAATCTGAGTGGACAATCAAGTTTTGAAATTCGTACAAAATTCTTGAGTTTTTTTGCTGTGTGCATATAGTAAGCATATTTTTGTTGTGATTTATGCCCGTGTTGTTAGTGCTCATTGTCAGTGTGCGGCGTCTTATCAACGTTGGATGGGTTTTCTGATTTATAATTAACTGCGGCAAAAAAAAAACAACAAAATTTGTAAAGTCAATTAATTGTAGGTAGCAACCGTTGGGCGTGTCATGGCATGGAATTGAACTGGAATGGAATGGAATGGCGTGTTGCTGCCTAACCAATTGCTATCTCTTGACAATCTCCTGCTCCGCATCGCATTCTCCTCCCGACTGTCGTTGCGACAGGAGAGAGGAGAGAGAAGGAGAGACACCAAAGAGTCGCGCTATCAGCTATCAGCGACGCGTTATCAGCAACGGCAACAGCAGCAGCAGCACGGGAGCCTTATCAGCCGTTTAGAAGCGTAAGCGTGCACATTCATCTGCGTCATTCCCGTCATTGTCATTCATATTTTCTTTATATACTATACGCGTATGTAAATATAAAAAAAAAACGTCCTTACGAGGCAAAAAAGTAGTGACGAAAACATTTCCATGCCCCCAACAACTTTTTTTTTTCAAAATTTATATGTAAAATTTAATACTATTCGTCACAAAATTGGATATCAGAATTTTTGGGGCATGTAATGGTTTTCCTCACTAGATTTAAACCTCGTAAAGAGGTTTTTTTTTTTATAAGACATGTGTTAAAAGCAGGGATTAAAACCCTAACCGAAACCGTAACCTTTAACCGGTAAAAGCCGATTGAAATTTAAAACCGTAACTGAAACCGTAAACGAAAAAAAATTTCATTTTACCGAAATCTTTTAACCGAAACTCTGTAAATCGAAATAATCGTTTAGTAACCGCTTCATTTATAAGGGTTAATTTCGGTTTTTCCTTCATTAAAAAAAAAAAATCTTTCATTTTGATTTTTGATTTTAATTTTCTTAATTTATTTAAGTATTTTCATTTGTGATATTCATGATCGAATTTTTATAGCACTGAATAAGCGCAAATAAGAAAATTTGTTAAATTAAATATTTAAATTGTTAAAATATAACTAAACTATGAACATCAAACTGAAGAATATATGAAATAAAGGTGTGAGTGAATTTTTAATTAATACTATTTTATTATTAAGATAATTATATTTTCCCAAACAAATTTTTTTTGTGATCCAAAACCATACCTGAATTTCAAAATCGAAAAATACAAAAACCGGATCACCGCTACGAAACCTTTATTCAAAGATTTTGCGTAACCGAAAACCTAAATGCGAACATAACCGAAATCATAACTGAAACCGAAATTCGTTTCGGTTTTAATCCCTGGCTAAGAGCAAAACATCTAAGTTAAATTTTAAACTCCGTTCTAATCGTCTGCAAACGGTTCTTTTACGAGCTATCGCGTCCGTTTTAGATCCGATTGCGAGCGCTGCTTTACGATATAATTAACGACAATAATAATCTAAAATATCACAAATTCTTTAAAAAAAAAAAACAACAAGAACCAAGAATAATTGCAAAAGCCCAAAATTGGACAGCATCGGATCGGATCGTATCGAATCATATTGAGAATTGTGTTGTCGTTGCGGTCGTTGGACTCGAAAATCCTTCACTCTCCATTGCGGGAGGTGTGTTCGACCGGTTTTCGACTCGAGCTCGATGCAACTGTCGACTGCTGTTGCTATCTCCCTCCCTCTTCCTCCACAGCATGCATCGATCTGAAAACTCCAAAAATTGCATCAGACGCACCTCACCTAATTACCCATAATTATGCAGTAGCCGACAGAGAAAACCGGACACAACAAAAGAGAGGTTTTTGGAGTTTTTTTTAGTTTTTATTTATTCGACCACATGAAAAACGTAAGAAACATAGGAATCATTTGAATGATAAAAAAATGTCCTTAACCCATTAAGTAATTTCGAAATTTTGATGCAAAAAGTTACTCTTACAATTCTAACAGTGACTGCCAAATTTTTTTTTCAAAAATCTCTTTGCCAGTATTTTTTATGATTTCTTGAAAATAGCTAAAAATTACTATTTTAACCACTTTTTCCTACTTTTCATAACAAATTTTTCTGAGATCATCCCTTACAAAAAATCATAAACAATACTAGCCAAGAGATTTTTGAAAACAAAATTTTTGCAGTCACTTTTAGAATTGTAGGAGTAACTTTTTGCATCAAAACACTTTTTGTTTGAGACGGAGAAAAAAAATCAAAACAGTAGACATTTACAAAAATTCAAAATTTTTAATGGGTATTTAATGGGTTAAGGAAAGTTCTGTGTCATTCAAACGGAATTTAAATGACCTTTCCATTGATACCAAACTTAACATAAAGTAGATTTAACTTTAGTTTTGTCAAAATACTTTTTCCGACGACCGTGTAGCGGTTGTTTTATTTTTAATAAAAAAATTGAAATTAAAATTGAGTGTTTTTGTGTTTTGTCTTTTTTAATAAAATAATTACAGGGTCTCTCTTACAGCCATGATACCCTGCCCACAAGTTTGTTTTGTTGTTTCGCAACCCATTTGCGATAGTCAATAATTGGCAATTTGCCAATCGATTGATCGATTGCCGATTGATGCATAAAATTTAATTGGCAGCTCGTTTTAAATATATAAAATTGTAATTGATATTTACACAGAGTATTTACAATATTTATACAAAAAATAAATATATGTATATCAATTAAATATGTACATACGTAATGTATGTATTAGAAATGGACAACTATCGATAATCGAGCGCTATCGATGACAGCCTACATACGATGTACATATGTATGTATTTAAATAAATTAGTTGTGTTTTAGTTTTACGTTTTTAGGTTTAGAGAAACAACAGACGAGGAGGAATGCTTCACCTTGGAGGTGAAGACATCGTAGCCCAGGCTGATCACATTGTCGTAGAAGATGCGATAGTGTGTGGGCACCCAATAGAAGTTGACGAATTGCGCCACCGGCCACACCGTCCATTCGGCCGCATACAGCTTCCACGCCTTCTCCTTGATCTCCGCCCACACCTCGCCGGCGTCCTTGTCCTCCAGTATGCCCAGCGTGATGAAGAACGCCGAGATGTACAGTGGCGAGCAAATGATTTGATCCAGCACGATCTTTTTGGCAATCACACGCATGCTGCGACCGGGCAGATGTCGATCCAACAATTGATACCAATAGTGGCAGATGATGCCCACTGTAACCCCGCTCGTTGCCATGTGACGCGTGCGTGTGCTGCAATATTCCTCAATTTCGCCATTGTACAGCTCCAGTTGCTGCTCCAGAATGTCGCCGACCGAGCTGAGGGTCAATGAGATGCCCACGTTGGTGACGAGCAGAAATTTGTTGCTGAACGCATTTCCATGCCATTCCCGCAACTTGTGCATTGTCAGCGCTCCAGCGCCCATTCCAGTTCCAGTGGCGTTCCCGGACGACGACGCTTCCCGTCGCAGGCTGGAACTGCCCAGAGACAGCAGACTTCGCAGTTTGCGGCGCAGGAAATGCATCGTTTTTTCTTTTGTTTTTGTGGCTGCCGATTATGAGTTTAACGGTTATATCTCAAAATGTCCGAAATTCAGCATCGTCGATTTAGTCTTCAGCTGCCATTGTGCAGTGCTAAAAATATTGTTGTTTTTTATTCTTATTTGTCGTTTGAGTTTTAAAATCTTATGCACATGATACTAATCAAATTTCTCTAATCAAATCCTAAAAAGTTGCCGGAAAATCTCACCACGCAACAGCCGCTGGTTTTGCAAACAACAACAACAACAACAACTACAACAACACAATCACGTGTAGCGTCAGCTGCTGGCCAGGGCTGCAGCAATGCTGCGTTTTATCGAATGTGGCTCTTTATTCATATTTATGTTCACTGGCTTTATTGTGACTTTTAAATAAAAAAAACTTTTTTATATATATAAAATCATATATTAGACATTGATTGATATATTTTCTACATATACATATATATAAATATTTTAATGTGTTTTCTATTTCGTTCGCTCGATCGAATTAAATCGATTGGCCAAGCTGTTGCTGCATGTTTTGCCGGCTGCCAATAGATGGCGTCGGCAAAAGTATCGATAATACCACTAATGTTAATAAATAGACGTGAGCCAAAATTGGCCGCCTTTTAACTTCATATTAGTTGAGTTTCCACTAATTTGTCTACATATTTTATTGCAAAGTTTGCACTTGGATGTTGTATTATTTATTTTGTGCAAAATAAATTTTTGCTTCCACTATTCGTAAAGAAAAAAAGTGGCTGCAAAGGTTAGAAAAAAAAGAGGTGAGAGGATTAGCAATCGATAAGATCGCACATTTATTTCTATATTGTTGCTATCGTTTAAAAAAATATCAGCGCCAAAGATAATGTATCGATATATCGATTTTCATTGTAATCGACGCGATATATGGTTGCAGCCCTGCGTTTGACCCATTGTAATTCCCGCCAAAAATTAACAATTTGTTGCGTTGTTCATTGATGAATTGTTGCTTGAATAGATCAAATTGTTGCTATAGTTTAAAAAAAATATGCCTTTAATATATATCAGCGGCAAAGAGAATGTATCGATATATCGATTGTCATTGTAATCGACTCAATATATCGTTGCAGCCCTGTGTTTGGCCCATTGTTATTCCCGCCAAAAGTAACAATTTGCAAATCGTTGTGCTGTTAATTTTTGAATTGTTGTTTGAAAATATCAATATTGTTGCTAATGTTAAGAAAAAAGTTGCCTGTAATATATATATAACCGCCAAAATAAATGCATCGATATATCGATTGTCATTGTAATCGACGCGATATATGATTGCAGCCCTGCGTTTGGCCCTGCATTCTAATTCCCGCCAAAAACTTGCTTGCTTGTTGTGTTTTGTGTTTTGCTCATTGTTGAATTGTTATTTGATTTGAAAATGGCACACGACGCAGAGCAGTACATCAAGGATATACAGCGCGAGTATGTGGACTTTCTGGACGACGAGGAGGACCAGGGCATCTACGCGGGCCACGTCAAGGACATGATCGCCGAGGCGAGCAAACGGTTGGTCGTCAACATCAACGACCTGAAGCGCAAGAATCAACAGCGCGCACTGGGATTGCTGAGCAACGCCAGCGATGAGCAGCTGGCCTTCGGACGCGCCCTCAAGGAATATGTGTCCACGATAGATCCGAGCTATGCGAAACAGCACGAGGATTTCTTTGTGGGATTCGAGGGCTGCTTTGGCAATCGCCATGTGACGCCGCGTTCCCTGACCTCCATCTACCTGGGCAATCTGGTGTGTGTGGAGGGCATTGTCACCAGGGTGTCCCTCATACATCCCAAGGTGGTGCGCAGCGTGCATTATTGTCCAGCCACCAAGAAGGTGCTGGAACGCAAATACACGGATCTGACGTCGTTCGAGGCGGTGCCATCGAGCGCTGTGTATCCCACCAAGGATGACGATGGCAATCTGCTGGAGACGGAGTTTGGTCTGTCCGTCTACAAGGATCACCAGCGTCTGACCATACAGGAGATGCCGGAGAAGGCGCCTGCGGGTCAATTGCCCCGTGCCGTGGACATCATATGCGATGATGATCTCGTGGATCGCTGCAAGCCCGGCGATCGTGTCCAGATCGTGGGCAACTATCGCTGTCTGCCCGGGAAGCATGGCGGCTACACCTCGGGCACCTTTCGCACCGTGCTCCTGGCCAACAACATCTCGCTGCTGAGCAAGGAGAGCAATCTGGACATCTCGCGGGAGGACATTATGCTGTGCAAGAAGCTGGCCAAGAACAATGACATCTTTGAGCTGCTTTCGAAGAGTCTGGCGCCCTCAATACATGGCCATGGATTTGTGAAGCGCGCGATTCTCTGCCTGCTCCTCGGCGGCGTGGAGAAGCTGCTGCCCAATGGCACCCGACTGCGCGGCGACATCAATGTCCTGCTCATTGGGGATCCGTCGGTGGCCAAGTCGCAGCTGCTGCGCTATGTTTTAAATACGGCGCCAAGGGCCATTCCCACCACGGGGCGTGGCAGCAGCGGCGTCGGTCTGACAGCTGCCGTGACGACAGATCAGGATACGGGCGAGCGGCGGTTGGAGGCGGGTGCGATGGTGCTCGCCGATCGCGGCGTCGTCTGCATCGATGAGTTCGACAAGATGAGCGACATCGATCGCACGGCCATCCACGAGGTGATGGAGCAGGGACGAGTGACCATCTCCAAGGCGGGCATCCACGCCTCCTTGAACGCCCGCTGCTCCGTGCTGGCGGCGGCCAATCCTGTGTACGGACGCGTAAGTATTTTTATACACTCATATATGATTTTATATAAAGAATGCCGAAAAATACTACTCAGAATTCGGAAATATGAGAAATCCAAAATTGGGAATCGAATAATTAGGAATCCTTAATTACGAATCCCAAATAAGGAATACAGTTATTAGGACTCCAAACTTAGGAAAACAAAAATTAGGAAAACAAAAATTGGAAAAACAAAAATTAGAAAAAATCGCGTGATTTTAAATCCCATAAAAAAACCTCTTTACGAGGTAAAAGTCTAGTGACGAAAACATTTTCATGCCCCAACATTTCTGATATCCAATTTTGTGACGAATAATATTAAGTTTTACACATAAATTATTTTAAACAAAATTTTTGCACTCGGCACATTGCGCTAAAATGTCTCAAATCTTCAGACCAAATAAAACTTACTGTTTTGCGCAGTGCCGAATTCAAAAATTTTGCTTAAAATAATTTATATGTAAAACTTAATATTATTCGTCACAAAATTGGATATCAGAAATTTTCACTAGACTTTTACCTCGTAAAGAGGTTTTTTTATGGGATATCAAAAATTTTTGAATAGGACCTCAGAAATTTTGAAATTGCAATATTTCTTGACAGTATAGCTTTGTCAACTTTGATTATTGTTTGTACAAGCTAAAGCAAATTGTCTGGCAACACTGGTCCCCTTTACAAACACACATGCCCAGCGCAAAAGCTATCAGCACTCTTAAACTATGGGTGCTATGACACTTTGTTGCTGCTGCCCTATTCCAATTCAAAGTAAAACGTATATATTCAGTTAATAGGTTATATCTTCCAAACCTATCGGTAAAATTTTTTGTGTCATATATCAAAAAACGCGAAATTTTACAAACTAAAACATTGAAATTTAAAAAAAAATCGTTAGCGGCGTTTTCTCAAAAACCGCCAAAATGTGGGGGAAAATACCTTATTTCACCTGTAGCAATTTACCTATGTACTTTAGAAAAAAAGTTAAAAGGTATGCATAACAGCCCTTCAAAATACCTTTTCAACGATATATAGATCGCATCTGTAGCTTTTATCGTTTGACTGCTATAAGGGTTTTAATTTTAGCGGTTTTTAGCGATTTCCCGCTAAACTAGCTTTTTTTCGAAAAAGTCGCAGAACAAACGTTTCTAGATTTTTGATCGGGAACAAGTCCTCATTCAAACATTTTAGCTAAATCAACGCTTTGATACTAACAAACAGACAAACAGACAAACAAACAAACAAACAAACAGACTGACTTTTCATCTCATTTTCGGAAGGCCCCTAAAAATTTCAAAATTAATTATTCAAAAGTCTTAGTATGCACATTTGTAAGTTAGGTTGATACCTTTCGATCGGTATATAACTCGACCTGATCGGACAGTCATAGCAAATCTTCCATTCTTCCTGTGTATATATGCTAGTCGCCTTCGCACCCTTCGTGCTGCTTTCGTCACTAGCGCGGACTGCCGTCCGCAGTGATAGAATATTTTGATTTCGGCTTTTCCTATTTATTATTATTATATTATTTTTTTTTTGGAGACCATCAAATTGAACTTTGTCGAAATAACAACTTGAGTTTTATTTTTAGCAAAATATAAAACTCATGAAATAATGATTAATCTTTAAGTTTTATTTTTTTGCTGAAAAATAATGATTATTGGTTGAGATGTAAAGCATAACTTAAAATTAATCATTATTTTGTGAGCAAATCTATAAAGCTTGAAAAATGTTTAATAATGGTGAAAATGCATAAATAAGCCATTAAGATGAATATTGGTATTTTTCTCGGTGTCTTAAAGTTAATATAAGTGAATGATTTTTCCGTTACAAAAAAAACAATCATTATTTGCAATCCCTGCAAAAATAGCTAAAATTCTCGCTAGACGTTATTGCTAATTGCAACCCGCTAGAGCAAGCGGGCAAATAGCTAAATTGGCAACACTGGTCTAATGCTAGAGACACGCACCCGTTCGCGAGGGGCGTAGGTTCGATTCCTGATATTTGGTCAAGGAATTATCTTTCGTTTTTTAAATAATTTTTACTTTTAATAAGTTTTTAAAATTTGAAGATAACGTACAAATTGGTTCAAATCACTAATTTATACCATATAGAAACTGTAGGTGGATAATTAAGGATTAGCATCAGAATTGCAAGGGCATCTAATCTTCGGCGTGCCGAGGCCTAGGCCCAGGGTATATTACTGTCGAGTGCACTCGACTGCACCGCTTGTTTGTTTTTGACATACCCCATTTAATTGCAGAGACCGCAAATAAGAGTTATGAGAAACTGGACAAATTTTTATTTTCAATTGCTAAAATAAAAATAATAATACACAAATATAATTTTTTAATTAAAAATGGAAATTTAATTATTATTTCAACATTTTTTTTATTTAGATCGAAAAATAAGAGTTTTCTTTTAATTTTTTTTTTTTATAAAAATCAACAAAAAATGTGTATTTAATAATTTATATTTAAAAAATGAAAATCGTTAATTGAAATTGAAATTGCCATTGCCATTGCAGTACGATCAGTACAAGACGCCCATGGAGAACATTGGGCTGCAGGATTCGCTGCTGTCCCGCTTCGATCTGCTGTTCGTCATGTTGGACGTGATCGACAGCGATGTGGACCAGATGATCTCGGATCATGTGGTGCGCATGCATCGCTATCGCAATCCCAAGGAGGCCGACGGCGAGCCCATCACCATGGGCTCATCCTACGCGGATTCCATGAACTTTGTCACCCACACGACGGATGAGAAGAAGGACACGGAGCTGTATGAGAAATACGATGCACTGTTGCATGGCAAATCGCGGAAGCGGCACGAGAAGATACTGTCCGTGGAGTTTATGAGGAAGTACATCCACATTGCCAAGTGCATGAAGCCGAAGCTGACGGAGCAGGCGTGCGAGGCGATTGCCAATGAGTATAGCCGACTGCGCAGCCAGGAGGCCGTCGACTCGGATGTGGCCCGGACTCAACCCATCACGGCGCGTACGCTGGAGACGCTCATCCGTCTGTCGACGGCCCATGCGCGCGCCAGGATGTCCAAGACGGTGACCATGGACGATGCACATGCGGCCATTGAGCTGGTGCAGTTTGCCTACTTCAAGAAGGTGCTGGAGAAGGAGCGAGCGGGCAGCAAGCGACGTCGTGCTGGTGCTGATGGTTCCTCGGATGAGGAGGATCCTCGCGATGATCCCAGTGCGGCCACAGAGCGTTCCCCGTCGCGTCGCAGCAAGCGTACGCGCACCGAGGCGGATCCCAGTGTCGACAGCGATGAGGAGGAGGAGATTGAGACGCCACAGCCGGATGCGGGTGACTTGACGCGTCGCGAGACGCGTCGTTCCTTGGCCACCGTGCTCACCGAGAGCGAGGAGATGACAGCGACGCCAGCGTCAACAGTTAGTCCAGCAACTATAACCGACGAACGTCTGGGCGTCTTTAAGAACGGGCTGCAGCGTCTCTTCCGGGATGCCCGGGAACAGAGTCTGCCCCTGCGTCGCATCACGGCGGCGATCAACGAGAACAACGCGGCGCCATTTGAGGCTGGAGAGATTGAGGCGGCCATGCACCGCATGACCGAGGACAACCAGATCATGCTCGCCGACGATATTGTCTTTCTTATCTAATCGCATCGAATCCGAAGAGCATGTCATTATCTCGAGAGTATCCACATTTCCATCATTTTATATCATATCATTATATTGTCATTATTGCGCATTTTACGTACAAAAAAATATTACCATGTGTATCCATTAAGGCAGCAATTTATTTTTTTTGTTTATTTCATATATGTACCTATCTATAATAAAGCAATAAAAAAAAGAAAAGAAAACAATTTCCAATTTATGAAATACTATAATTGTTCATTTTGCCCAGTTTAATGGATTAAATAAACATCAACTCTATGTTGTAGCCCGAGATAAGATTCTACACAGAAAAGAAAAGAAAAATCTCGGGACTTCGGATTAATCCAAGCACTAAATACAGTCGAACTTCCCTAACTCGAACTTCCCTAACTCGAATTTTCTCTAACTCAAACAAAATCGAGTGGCAATACTTGGCAAATTTCATACAATTCTACTTCTCTAAATCGAAGTCTCCCTAACTCGAACTTTTCTCTCGGATAATGGTGATTCGAGTTAGGGAAGTTCGACTGTACATCAATCAAAAACGATTTTTCAATTCCTCCTTCGCAAATATTTTTACTATCGGGACTCTATAAAAACTAGCGGAATATACCCTGGGCCTTGGCCTCGGCACATATGAGTGATTTGAACCAATTTACCTCATTTCTTTAAATTTTAAAAATTAATTAAATTAAATTACATTATTTAAAAAACGAATAAAATTCGTTGACCAAATCAGAAATCGAACCCACGACCTCTGCTGCACGGGCGCGTATCTCTAGCATTAGACAGACAATTCAAATGAATAAAAAACATCGACCGAGCCGGGATTTGAGCCCCGATTTCGTGTCTCTCTTGCCGAGCACTTATCACTCCCACCACTCCCCCACTTTGACTGATGCTGGCAAATTTGATATATAATATATCATCGATGTACATTCTGGCGGAATAAATGTAAAATTAATTACTTGACCATTAATTCTATAGATAAACGGATTGTCGAAATCTCAAAACTTAAAATTTTGATCTAAAAATAAGGAATATTTTGACCAAAGTTAAAGAACTTTCCATTTAACAATTTTAATAAATGTTTATTAACTTTTTTTCTTCAAAAAAATTAGCCAATTGTAATTCAATCTAAGAAAAAATAAACGCAATTTTAAAATCAGCTCTTGTCTAGAATCTTGAAATAAAATAGACGATAAATTTAAAACACAGTCCGAATTGCACAGTCAGCTGGAATGGAGTAAAACAAATGTAATGTAAATTAATTTAATTTTACTTTTAATTGAGAAACTCACACATAAAACATTCGGCATTTTAACATTAATTGTTATCTTATTACCTTTTTTTTATGATTTATCATTCATTTTATATTACAATTATAGGAATACTTGAATATTTAAAGAACAATTGTAGGTTAAACATTTGAAAATGTGACTCAATTGTAATTCGTAATTTTATGTACACTTTTGTTTGTTTCAGGGACCGTAATCATTATGAGTTATGTTATGAAAATTACATAGTTATGATTATTTAAAGATTTTTAAAGATTTTCTTCAATGATAAAAAAAAATAAAATTCACAAGTAATCACTATTTTTGGGATTTTTAATTTTTGCGCTAAAAATAAAAAAAAAATAATTTTAAAGATTGGTTTTTGAGTTTTATGAGTCCCCTGGGTTTATTTTAAAGGGATATTCAAAAATACTAGGTGAAAATCCTACACAAAAGCCATAGTAAGTTTTATTTTGAGCGAAAAAATCAAAAATCTTAAATAATGATTATTTGCAAGTTTAATTTTTTCGATCAAATTTAATCAGTTTCAACATTTTTTTGTATATGTTTTCTAGTCATTGATTTTGTTGATGTAAAACAAAAGTTAATAATCATTATTTGCGGTCCCTAATTTGTTTGCATTTTGTTTTGGAAAACATTGTGGATATGGTTTTAATTTGTACACGAAATCTGATTAAACTTACAAGCTAAGTATTTGTAAGTTAAAGAAACAACATTCAATCAATTTTCAAGAGTTTCTTTAACTAAATTTCTCAACTTTTGCGACTGGCAACAAATAAAATCACTAGATATCATATACAGAGTTTTCAACTACAAAATATATTATTTAATTTAAAATATAATAAAAGTAATAACTGAACATTTAAAAATTTATCTAATCAAACTGCACAAAGATCAAAGATTCACAACATTCTTCAGATCCGAGGGCAGCAATCCCTTCATGCACTCGATCTGTGCCCGGATCTGACCCTCGATGCCCTGCGTGCTGATCAGCTGCTTATCACTGTAGAGATTCAGTTTCTGTTTCAACTTGAGTATCATATCGATGATTTCCACCTCCTGCTTATCATGGGCCCAATGCTCCAGATTCGCCTCGGACAGCGCCTGCAGCTGCAAATCCTGCAGCGTCAATTGCAACTCGCGATGTCGCGACTCGTACCAACCCCGGAAATTGGGCGACTTAATGAAGCGCCTGTAGAGACCCTTCCAGTCGCCCTTCAGCGGCGACGTCAACTGCGGTCCGGCCGACTCCAGCGTGGCCAGAAAATCGTCCAGCTTAAAGGCGCTGGCATTGGGTGCGGACTTGAACGGACTGATGTCCTTCTGCAGCGGCATCAACGAGGCCATGTAGCGCTCCAGCGGTATCATGAAACTCTGCGTCAATTCCAGCAAATATTTGCGTATCAACGCCGTCTGTACGTGCTCCGGTCGCTTGGTCTTCATGCCCAGCAGCACCTTCTTGATCAGCGTCTTGTCCTTCTTCAGATACGGCTTGTACTTGGTATGCAGTCCGGCTGCCGAGCTGCCGTCGCCCGCGGCCAGTGTTGCCAGGCTGCCATTGAGCACGTGCGCATTGTTGGCCATCGGCTGTGGCAACTTGACGCCACTGTTGCTGCCACTATTGCCACCGTTGTTGCCATTGTTGCCCGCATTCAGTTTGTGCAGCTGCAGCAGCTCCTGCTGCTGTTGCTGCATGTTTTTCTGCAAGTGTACCAGAGGAAGGCATTTCAAAATTAATAACTTATTGCATAAATTTACATATAAAGTCATTATTTTCTTAATTATATACCCGTTACTTATATAAATATACAACAAAAAAATGTATTGCATACTCTAAGGCGCTTACATTGCTTAAAAACTTAAATAAGCCATTACTGCCGTTCTGCTTAACCGGTCTTGTTGCGATTTAGCAGAATAATAGCTTATTATAATGGATAACGTTAATTACAAAAAAATACCTAGCATTCAAAATTGATACATAATTTTACATATAAAGTCATACTCTTCTCAATTATATTACCCGTTACTTATTTAAATATATATAAAAAAATGTATTGCATACTCTAAGGCGCTTACATTGCTTAAAAACTTAAATCAGCCATTACTCCCGTTCTGCTTAGCCGATCTTGTTGCGATTTAGTAGAATAAAAGCTTATAATCGATAAAGTTAATTACCAAAAAATACCTAGTAATCTAAAAACCTTTTACTTCGTTTTTAAGTAACGTTTATATTAAGTCAATATAACTCTAAAACTGGACTTTAATTTACAAATTATTAATTAAAAATATAGTTAGTAGCTTTTAGAAAGTGTTAAGCTTTTTCAAATAGTTTATTTTACCTTCTCGACATATTATTCACAAATTTAATAGTTAAAAAAAATTGAATTTTAAAAATTAAAATCATATGATACCATAGAAAACATATTAATCTAACTTAATTTTCCTCAAAAGTGAATTAAGTAAATGTTACAAAAAAAGTACATTTTAGTTAATTCAATATATTACATTTAAAGATAGTTTTAAAGGCAAATGAGTTCAATAATAATTTAAATCTTACGTTCAAAGTTTATTTCAAATTATTTAAATTACTTTTGGTTGTCCGCTGAAGATTAATTTTGAATAAATAAAATTATAAATTGTGCATGAAAGATTAATAAATAAATTATCAATAAATTATTTTTAAAGTTAGTTTTAGAGGCAAATGAATTCAATTTTTAGGTTCTCTGGAAATTACCATATATTAAACTGTTATTTATTGTTATATTTCCTATATATCTAGAAATTCCCCTATATTAAATTGACGTGTTTTTATTTAAGTTTATGATTGATTTTAATTGTTATCTTAAACTGTATTTCCCAATTTTATTTCCATTTATTTAAATTACTTTTGGCTCATTTTAAATAAATAAAATTTTAAATATTCAATATCTTTTTTAGTTTTAATCCCGAATTCACTCAAAATAAGTTTTAAATTAAATTTTGAATTATATTAATTATTATTAATCTAATTTTAACACTCAGATACATTTAGGTTAATTGAACCTAAATAAATAAATAAAATATATACATATGTACATATGTATTTATTAAAATAAATATAAATATATAAAGATAAAATAAAATATAATTTTAATATTGATTAATTGAACTTAAATAAATAAAAAAAATATACAATACATAAAATTAAATTAATACAAATACATAAAGATAAAATAAAATAAATAAATTTTATTTAAATATAGAATATTTGAACTTAAATAAATAATATATAATATATATTGTAAATATGTATATATTAAAATAAATATAAATATATAAAGATAAAATAAATCAATTTAATTTAATTATAGATTAATTGAACTTAAGTAAAATTGATTTAAAATAAATTTGAAATTATTAAATGTACAGATACACTACCTGATTATCCACCAGCCGCAGCATGTGCGGCCAATCCTTGAGCAGCTTGACAAAGAACGGATTCGTGACGCCCAGGATGACGGCGGGAATGCTGCGATTCGTCGCCCGATCCCCGCCTGGTGGGATCTCCTGGGTGAACTCCTTGAACTCGCTGTCGTGTATGGTGAAATAGGGCCTCGCCTCGGCGCAGTACTCCAGGGGCGCAATGACCGCGACCAGAGCTTGGACCATGTGCGAGCAGTCCGCGGGCGAGGTGCCCACCACGACAATGGGCTCCGCCGTGATGACCAGCTCCCACAGCGTATACAGATGCTCCATGACAAAGCCCAGGCTGTGGAACAGCTCCACCTCGTGCACCGACGCCAGCACCTTGACCGCCGTGGGCGTGGGCGTCTCCAGCAGACAAGTGGGCGCCGATGCGGGCGTCATCTCCGCCAGCGCCGCCTGCATTTGGATGCTGTGCACCTTGCGACTGCTGCTCGTGGCCTTGGGTATGCAGATTTGATAGTTGTACTCCAGCAGCGGCAGCTGCAGCGTCTGCCCCACCAACAGATTGGGCCAGCGGGTGTTGATCTGGTCGCAGGCGCGACGCAACACCTGATCGCCCTGCTCGAAATACGCGGGCGCCAGCTGGCCAAGTATATCGTAGTACAGATTGAAGAACGGCAGACGCGTGATGATGATCAGACTCTTTTGAAAGTAACCGCGCGGCAACTTGGGATCTCGCTTCTGGCGGAAATAGACAAAGCCCCAATAGTGGCTGCCATCGGAGCGCATCGCAGGCGCACACAGCGCATTGTAGGTGGCGGGAGATTTGTTGTTGCCATTGCCATTGCCTCCAATTGCCCGCAGTCGCATATGGAACTTGGTGTCGCCCATGCAGCCCGAGTTGGAGTCGGGGAAGGCCATGTAGCAAATGTTGCTCACCTCCTGCTCGCTGGGCATCATCTCCGCCGGATACACATACTCCAGTGCCTGGCCCAAGTTCAGATCGAACGTGACGACACATAAACAATGCACCCATTGTGATAAACGTATCCAATCATTATTTGTTGTTGTTGTTGCTGTTGTTGTTTTGTTGTTGACTTTCTTCTCCGCATTTGTTGTTGTGCCCTGTCCAGCCCTTGATGTTCCCTTGTCTATGTTCATCTTGCGCAAGTCTTGGCAATTGTTATTGTTTTAACGCAGCATGGAAGACTGCTTAAATATGCACAATATACTTTCACTTTAATGTTTTAATATTATTTATTTGTGCTTGGCCCACCAGTGCTGCCACCCACTCGAACTTTCACTTGCTGCAGTAGACAGCAATCAGTCTGGCAGCACACACCAGTCAAACGATTAACGATAATTGACTTTATCGGTATCGATGTGTATTGCAATCGCTTTTCAAAAAAATGTTAACTGTTAAATTACCTGAATAATGGAAGCTCAATTGAATGTAGGGTAATTATGCAGGGCATAAGTACAACACAAAAAAAATAAAGGAAATTGGAATTTGTCATCTAATCTAATTAAAAACTTAAAACACATTCCACTAATTAGAAACAGTTGTAGCCTATTCACATCTTTCATCGTTCATAAGCAACAATCATTCATTATTTTAAATTATTATTAATTTATATTCTTAAAAAATAACAATTATAAAATCGAAAAAAATATGACAAAACTCCTGTGAAAGCTTAAAAGTTCTAGCTTCAATATCTATTTATAAAACAACAATGTTGATATTTAGCAACTTTTCTGAAAAGATTGCAACCCTTTTTTTTTTGCCAGTGCATCAGCTGATTAATTAGAGGTGTGTGTTGTGTGTTTGTTGTCCCCGATGCTTCGATGTTTGCTGAACACATACAATTTTTTGGACACGGCTTTTTCTGTAAATCTCATCTGTAAAAGGAATTGTATTAAACATATTTCTCATAATATTTTGAAAATCTTTCTTTTCAATATTTTAGAGGACCATAATTATCAGGATTGTTGATTTTTGCTGTAAATAAATAGTTCGATAGTTGGTTGCGATGTTCGATGTTCACAAGTTCTAGTTCACTAGTACTAGTTCACTAGTCCACCATCACTATTGTGGACATTTGGACTTTGTTTTCGTTTTTCTTTATCTCCAAAAAGACTTCAAAATCTGAATATCTTCTGCTCCAGTTACCAGTCGCCAATTGCCAGCGGTAAACCCGTAACCAGTTACGTATCAAGATGTCGTTGCGTCCACTTGTGGAAGGCGACTGCGGCGCCGTGAATCCGCTGATGCAGCTGGGCGGCCAATTCAGCCGCGATGTGGCCCACAAGGACGAGGGCTTCGCCCAGGCGCCGTTCGAGCGCAACTTGCGGCCCGAGGAGCAGCTGGTCAATGATTTTTTGGGTCACGTGGCGGCGCCGCCGCAATCCTTTCAAATGAATGCGTTGCTCCAAGAGATGCGCGACATCAATTTGCATGGAGGAGCACCACAACAACAACAGCAGCAACAACAGCACGAGATGGCCGGTCAATGGACTCGGGACTTTGCCCAGCAGCAGCAGCAGCAACAACAACAACAACAACAGAAAATGCTGCACATGCAGCCACAACAACAACAGTTGCAGCATGCACAGGTAGGGATGGCACGATTAATCGTATGATACACAACAATCGATTATTTTGCTTCCATTGGCGATTTAATTGTATCGTCAAATGTGTTGCGATTAATTGAAACACTAATCGATTATTCGATCAAATAATCGCGTCGTTGCCAATGGAGATTTTATTCCAAAAAAATACTAGCAAAAATATATTTGAAAATTATTTTTTGCAGTCACTCTTAGAATTGTTTAACAAAATTTTCTGCATCAAAATAATTTTTGTGAAAAATCGAGGAAAAAAGGTTGAAAAAGTAGACTTTTACATAAATTTGAAATTTTCCAAGGGTACTTAATGGGTTAAAGAAAGTTTTGTGTCGTTCAAACGGAATTTTAATGACCTTTCCATTGATGAAAATATGTTAACGATAACGGCTCAAATAAGGCGTACATGTCAAAATTTGGCCACAATACTTTAAGCTGTAAGCCACTGTATTTATGTATCTGGGGTGCCACAGAAATCGCTTTCGCTTGAATTTCACTAAAATTTCATACAAATTTAAGTGAAATTCAAACGAAAGCGATTTCTGTGGCACCCCAGTATATTTTTTTGGCATTTTATTATTGTCCTTAATAAATAAATTATAAATTATTTTAATAAATTATAACAAAAATTATTCATTTGATTAATCGATTATTTTTATTTTTCGTCGATTAATTGCAATTAATAATCACGTAGCTTAAACTAATCATATGATTCAATAATCGATTAATACATTTTTTTTTGCCATCCCCTATGCGCAGGAATTCTTCGATGAACCGTTGATAACTAGTCAGAATTTTATGCCACCCACGATGATGATGCGGAGTCCATACTTGGCCATAGCCGCTGCTCCACCTCAGCAGGAGCAGGAGCACGATGCCTTCTTCGACCAGATGGAAACCATATCAACGGATAATTTGCCGCAGGTCGCGGATTGGATCAGTGACTATCAGCGTGAGAAGGAGCACAGCGAACAGACCGCAACGAATTTCAATGAAAAGTTCTGGCAGCGACTCCAAGACGAATGGCAGAAGCTGGCCGAGGAGAACGAGCATCCGTGGCTATCCGAATACAATGAGAACCTCGATGCATACAAGGAGTACGAGTTTGCCGAACAGAATCCCATGTCCGAGCTGGACAATGCGTTCGAGAAGGGCAAGGAGTACCTGGCCAAAGGTGATATACCCAGTGCGGTCCTATGCTTCGAGGTGGCTGCCAAAAAGGAACCGGAACGTGCGGAAATCTGGCAACTGCTTGGCGTCTCACAGGTAGGGATGACACGATTAATCATATGATACACAATAATCGATTAATTTGTGTCAATTTTCGAATTAATTGTATCGTAAAATGTGATCTAATCGATTATTCGATCAAATAATCGCGTCGTTGCCAACAATTTTTTCAGGGAAACACACATGGAGATTTTATTCCAAAAAAATAGTAGCAAAAATATATTTGAAATTTTTTTTTTGCAGTTACTCTTAGAATTGTTTAACAAAATTTTCTGCATCAAAATATTTTTTGTGAAAATTCGAGGAAAAAAGTTGAAAAAGTAGACTTAAATAAATTTTAAAATTTTCGAAGGGTACTTAATGGGTTAAAGAAAGTTTTGTGTCATTCCAACGGAATTTAAATGATCATTCCATTGATGAAAATATGTTAACGATAACGGCTCAAATAAGCCTCAAATGTCAAAATTTGACCTGCATACTAGGGCTGGAACCGATTTTAATAAAATCGATTTTAAATCGATTTTTTCTTTGGTGAAGCAAAAATCGATTTTGTTTTAAGAAAAATCGATTTTTTAAAAAAGAAAAATGCTACTTGTGACTTGTAACTTAAAGGCGCGTATGTTTGAGTACACAAAATGTAGTAAAGAATAGCTGTTTTCCATCTCTCATATGAATTAAATGAAGTTAATTTTAGTCATTTGAATCGGAATTTATTTTATTTTTGAATTAATATTTGCCATTTATTTTATTAATGATGAACTGTTAAATAACATCAAAAATTGTGATAAATAATATAAATACTACAAAGAAAAAAGGCAAACCAATTAAAGTCAAATAAAGAATGTGTTAAGAAATTTTTTTTATTAATATAATCGATTTTTAATCGATTTTCTCTACTTAAAAAATCGAAATGAATCGATTCTTAAAAAAATCGTAAAGTCTCAGCTCTACTGCATACTTTATGCTGTGAGCCACTGTATTTATGTTTATTGGGCATTTTATTATTGTTGTTAATCTTTTTTTGCTATACAATGGCATTGCATTACACAATATTTCAAAAAAACTATAACAAAAATTAATCGAATATTCTTATTTTTCTTCGATTAATTGCAATTAATAATCGCGTAGCTTAAATTAATCATATGATTCAATAATCGATTAATACATTTTTTTTGCCATCCCTACTCACAGGCCGAGAATGAAATGGATCCCCAGGGGATTGCAGCCCTGAAGCGTGCTCTCGATCTGCAGCCAGAGAATCGCCAGGTGCTGATGGCATTGGCCGTCTGCTATACCAACGAGAGTCTGCAGAGCAATGCGGTCAAGATGCTGTCCAACTGGCTGGAGGTGCATCCACAGTATAAGCATCTGTTGGCCGCTTATCCGCAGCTGCAGTCGGAGGGCACCGCCTCCTCCTCCTCCTCCATGGCCTCCTCGCTGATAGGGGCCAACAAGCTAAGGGAGCTGCAACAGGTCTATTTGGAGGCAGTGCGCATGCAGCCCGCTTCAGTGGATGCCGATCTCCAGGAGGCACTCGGTGTGCTCTACAATCTATCTGGGGAGTACGATAAGGCGGTCGATTGCTATCGCAGCGCTGTCCAAGTGGATCCACAAAATGCCAAGCTATGGAATCGTTTGGGCGCCAGCTTGGCCAACGGCTCGCGCTCGGTGGAGGCCGTCGAGGCGTATCAACAGGCGCTCCAACTGCAGCCGGGATTCATTCGTGTGCGCTACAACGTGGGCGTCTGTTGCATGAACCTCAAGGCCTACAAGGAGGGCGCCGAACATCTGCTGACCGCTCTCACCATGCAGGCGCACACCAATGCCGCCCGCGAGCTGCCCCAGGCATCGGTCTCATCGGTGGGTCACCAGCAAAATCAAATGTCCGAGTCCATTTGGAGCACACTGAAAATGGTCATATCGCTGATGGGACGCAGCGATCTGCAGGGACATGTCAGCGATCGCAATCTGGAGGCCTTAAACGAGGCATTCAAGGATTAATCAATTAACTAGAAACTAGCGGTGGGCACGCAGTGGCTCTGGGAGCAGCGACTGCTTTTTTCTGACTAATTCCAAATTCCCGAATTCAGATTTCATGCCCACCACTAATCTAGATATACATATATATAGAGATTTGTGTAAATAACTTCGTTTGCATTGCCGTCAAATTTTGTCAATTGTTAGTTTTGTATTTTGTCATTCTTTGTTTTTTTTTTAGGCGCTTAAGAACTCAAATTAAATTGTTAATATTCAAAAAAAAAAAAAACGATTGCCTTGACTTTTGATTGCATTTATAATTATTTTCCAATTATAATATCTATGAAACTCTTTGTCCTGACTAATCAAAGCTTAGGCCAAACGGTTAAACCTGGAAAGCTAAAATTTTCACACAACATAGCTGAGACAATTTTATGAACGGCTCGACCTTCAAGTTGGAAATTCACCGGGTTCGTCAGATAAACAGGTGTAAGTGGGAGGTGTTAAATTTTGAAAAAGTTTTTGAACCCTTTTGGTAAAATTAAAAAAAAAATTTTTTAAATTGAAGCCTAGTACCGACGTCAGAAAAAAGGCCTAGCGTAAGGTCAAACTCCATATAAAAAAAAACGCTGGCGTAAGGTGAATAAGAAGAAGACGACATTTATCTCCGCTTGTCGGTCCGCACGTCAACTAAACTGAAACTAAAAACGGAGTTGCCAGATAAGGAACGGGCGTTATCCAGCACTGTTTGAAACAGCTGTCAAGCCAAGCGAAACATATATTTCTTTAGAGTTTCGGTATCTATCACTGCGGACGGCAGTCCGCGCTAGTGACGAAAGCAGCACGAAGGGTGCGAAGGCGACTAGCATATATACACAGGAAGAATGGAAGATTTGCTATGACTGTCCGATCAGGTCGAGTTATATACCGATCGAAAGGTATCAACCTAACTTACAAATGTGCATACTAAGACTTTTGAAAACTCACCTGGTTCGTGAGATAAACAGGTGTAAGTGGGAGGGGAAAAATGTAAATGATTGGAGCTAATGGGGCCGTTGGAGCCTTTTTGAATTTTCGTTGAATTTTTTACAATTCTCATCAAAAATACGCGT
>JBAMBJ010003424.1:0-56905 GCA_037043495.1 Drosophila recens
TACAGCCATGCTCATATAATTGGCACAAATAAAATAAACAAATAAAAGATGATTTTTTTTATTAAATAGTAATAGTAAGGTACAAAAGTTTAATGGCATTTTGTAGCCTATTATGTTAGCTTATTAAAAAAGAAAACAAATTTCAATTGAGATCTGTTATGAAAATAAAAATTAAACAATTCAACGAAAAACTCAAAACTTGCCTGCTCATATAATTGGCACATTTTCAAACAAATAAATTTCACAAATTAACGGATGATGTTTTCGAAAGGAAAATAATACTCGGCTTTAGTATTTGGTACTATATCCACAATTATCAATAGCTGCTTGACATCTTCGACTCATACTTAATGCTAGCTTTTGCCAAGTATCCCTTGGGGTCGAATACCAAGCTTGTTGCGCTCCAGCCCACAAATCATCCAAAGTTTTAAATTTTTTTTTGGAAACGGCCACTTTCACATTGTTCCTAAGGATCTCAATAGGATTTAAGTCTGGGCTTTAGGATGGAGAGTCCATAACCCGAACCTTTTCTTTGTGCAATCCCTTCATAAATATGCTTAGGGTCATTGTCGGGCATAAAAGTCCACTTCACTGGCATAATCTGAAATGCATAAGATTCCATTGAGTTCTTTAAAATGTCAAAATATTGAAATCGATCCATATTATCATTAACCTAGGCGAGCAGGCCCACACCGTGCCAAGCAAATGCAGCCCAACACAGTATTCGACTCAAAAATGCTTGATGGTTTTGGTTGGGCATCTTGTATGTAAAGCCTGGCTTTTTGGGCGACTCAAAAATAGTTTTCCATCAAGTCCCATCTAATTTATTTTGTTTTCATCATTCCACAACACTTTTTTTCAAAATGGTGTATCTTTGCCCTTGTAGGCCTTTGCAAAGCATAATCGTCTCTTTATGTTCAGCTTTGACAGGAGCGGTACTCTTCTGCTGATGGGCCCAAAGAGCAATGCTTTGATTAATCTTCTGGGCACTAGATTTCTGGATAGGTTGAGACCATATTATTCATTGATTTCCACCATAATTGCACGAACCGACTTAAAATGGACACTGTTACTTTCAATACTATGATCCTGTCGATGCTGGAATCGGTCTTTTGAGGCTTTGGCTCCTGAACCTTGTTTTCATTTAAATATGAAGTACATCTTTGGGCTAATGCAAGTGTATTATTGACCATTTTCCTGAAACTTTTTATTATCTGAGCTATTTCAGCCGATTTCTTTATCGACTGACTTAGTTTATAAGCAAGTCTACGTTTTTCAACAGTGCAAGTCTTTCCGCTGCCCATTTTTGCATAAATTAAATTGAGTTTAATAAAATTTAACGAAAATTAGAAAAAAATATGAAAACCAAGTGCCCTTTACGAAAAAAACTACGCCTCAAACTTTATGTGCCAATTCTGTGAGCACCCAAAAGTCACACTAGGCCAACGAAAATTAAATATGAAAGAAAACCCAATAAGGATATCGGAACAATTAACGGTTAAGCATATAGTACATGAACCCAATTATCAGTTGCATGCAAAATTGTAAAAGCAAGTGATGAACATTTTGAGAAATAGACGAATAGAATATACTTTTTTTTTGTGCCAATTGTATGAGCATGGCTGTATATATGTACATATGTCAAGAAACGCGGAAACATATTTTAAAGTGATCTCATGTGTAGATTTTTCTAAAATCGCCAAAATGTGGAAAAAAATACCTTATTTCACCTGTAGCTGTTTACCTTTTTACTTAAAAAAAAACGACGAAGGTATGCCTCAAAGCCCTTCAAATACCTTTTCACCGATATATAGATCGCATCTGTAGCTTCTATAGTTTGGATGCTATGGGGGTTTCAATTTTAGCGGTTTTTAGCGATTTCCGGCCAAACTAGCGATTTTTCGAAAAAGTCGTAGAACAAACGTTTCTAGATTTTTGAGCGGGAAGCAAGTCCTCATTCAAACTTTTAAGCTAAAACAACGATTTGATCTATACAAACAAACAAACAAACAAACAAACAGACAGACTGACTTTTCGTCTCGTTTTGAGAGGGGCACCAAAAATTTCAAAATAATTCATCTTTTGAACCAGTTGTCCGACTTTTGATGATCGAGGTGTCATTCGATGCGTATTTTTGATTGAGAGTTTGGTAAAAAATACGAACGAAAATTCAAAAAGGCTCTCATCGGCCCACATTAGCTCCAATAATTTAAATTTTTCCTCTCCCACTTACACCCGCTTATCTCACGTACCAGGTGAGTTTTCAAAAGTCTTAGTATGCACATTTGTAAGTTAGGTTGATACCTTTCGATCGGTATATAACTCGACCTGATCGGACAGTCATAGCAAATTTTCCATTCTTCCTGTGTATATGCTAGTGCTTCGCACCTCGTGTGCTTTGACTGCGTCCGCTGATCAGTTTTATAGCTGAGGATCGCCTTTAATATAAGTAGATATTAATCATATGGATATTTTTGTTGATCAGTTTATTATAACTGAGGATCGCAGATATTAATCTGCATAATCAACTTATGCATGGCTAAACCTATCTTTGATTTGTCCTTAAGATCATTGCGTATATTTCTCATAGATATACCTGATGAGCAGCCATCTACTTACAACTGTCGATCAGTTGGCTCAGTGGGTTCGATCGCGTGTCCATCGTATGCGATGCCAGTTTGACAGGCTTCACATGCGGCGACAGCTTGACGCAGATCTCGATGCCATTTTGATATGCACAGCACGTCGATCGGTTCTAAATTTGGCTGACCGAAACAATACGCAATTATTATGTATTATGCTACTGTGGTTTATGCACTTTTAACACCCTGCAAACCAGTTGAGAAATGGGCGAGGCCAATTGAAAAGACGACACGTCATAAATACGAAACTGATCAGCAATTAAATTGCAGTTGATGCCAAGAAGAATATTGATTATGTTACTTGCTGACTGTCTTTGCAGGGTATGTTGTAGTCAAACAATCCCTTACAAAAGATCAAAATTAATTTTAAACTGATCTCACTTAATTTGCAATCGAAGATCGCTAGATTGTTTATTACAAGACTCACGATCTTTGTTTCTTTTGTAGGGTATGTTGCAGTCGTGAGATCACTCGTTTGTTTGCTGTATGAATAATAAGCGTGCCATTTAATTTGAGTCTTTAAATAGTCAAACAAAGACCTGTCCGAAATGTGAATAGTCTACGCAACTCTCCCGAAAATGGCAGACAATGGCGAGGATACTCGAATATGGCCAATACTCGAATATATCCATTATAAGGCTTCGCCCTGTTTCGTCAGCTGATGATCATTTGCTTTTTCCTTGTCTCTTTTTTTTTCGGGTAGTCCGTATGTGAAGGTATTTGTGAGTGGAATTGTGGTAAACATATCCGTTGAGTTGACCACTTTCATCCGGTTGCTCGGTCAACAGCCTGACGAGCCTTCAAACTCAAAATTCAAGTCAAAGGACACGCACTCGTGTGGAAAATGCAGTCAAGTAATTTAATCTATAGTCTGGCCAGAAGTTGAGTCTTAAATTTCGCTTTTGGGGCTAACCACGTAACAGAAGCTGAACGAGGCCAAAAAATTCTACGAGCGCAGCGTTGAGAAAATTAATTAAAATATCTGTTGAAGAAATTATTATTAATTATTATTAAATTATAATACAGCAAAAAAAAAAACATTTCTCTTCTGTATTTTAATCATAATTGAAAAATGGTTTTACTAAATTATTATTTCCCTAGCAATCAATTTTTAGCTGGGATTGTCCCTAACTCTAAATTTTTAGTTGGGAATTTTCACTAGCACAATATTTTAAAAAATATTTTTGGGAATTTTTTAGTTTAAATTAAGAAAACTGCTGTAAATAAAACCAATTTTTATAGTTTAGATTTTCTGAAGATTTGTGGGAATATTTTTGGAATTTTTCAGTTCGGATTAAAAGAACTCCAGTAAAATATACATATCTTTATTTTAGTTGACTTTTGATCGTCTAAAAATTGCATCTCTTTTCACCAGCTCTGTTTGAAAGACTGTCGAATCAAATTCCAATTCGAAATTCAAATTGAATTGTCTCGTTTGGCGTCAATTGATTACGATATTTATGAAACATTTCGTTTGACTACTTTGACCTCCATTATCATAAACGACAATAAACGACCAAAACAGCAGCCACTGATCATCACAGAGAAGTAGACTAGATGGGCATGTATGTATATGTTTCTATCTGTGTGAGTGTGTGTGTGTTTGTTTGTATCTGTGTCTGCTTGTGGAAGTCAAATGTACAATTCAATTTATTAGAACGCGTTTAACATGATCAGACCTATGGGACAACTGACTCGACAATTGGGGCAGGCACAGTAGCTTCTCTGTCTCCCTCTCTTTGTCCGCCTCTCTCTTTCTCCCGCAGACTCTTCTGTCAATTGTCGACAATCTATTCCATGTTGTAGTTATTGTTGTGCTCTGATTTTGAACATAGTTTAGGGGCTGCTCTTAATTTAGCAAGCTAATTTACAAAAACCAGCTTTTGTTTATAGATATTACAGTATTTAGCATCGTTAAGCGTATTTTATGTAACCTAGAAAAATATTTTTAGATCGAATTATTATTATTTATATTATTTCATAATATTTTTAATTGGAATAACAATATGAGTTAAAATTAGTTTATTTCAAAAAGCAATGAAAATTAAATTTTTTCAGTTCCGCATTCAAAAATAATATATCTGGAATTTTATAATTCTGTTGACATAAAATTCTGATTTGAAGTCTTTAATTTATAATTATTATATTAATTTATTTATTTTGATTTTTTATAATATTTATTTTATTTTTCTTTATTTTTGCAGTCCACTAACAAGTATATTAAGGAAGAACCTGTCAATGGATGTAAGGATTTGCCTGTATGCAGTTTATCGGATATTTCAGATCATGAGGGCTCGTTGGGTAAGTGAAAATAGTCATCAGTTTAAATAAATTAGAAATATTAGAATAGATAATAGAAAATGATTCGAATTGATTCATGATGTTAGGGTATTTAGACAATACCCTACACAATGGTATAACTATTAACCCAATTGTTATATGGGGGCTAAAGCTGAAGGCATTTCCAGATAACAGATTTCTTAGAAATTGAAATAATTAAATAGCAATATGTTGTGCGAATGTTTTCGTATATATTTTCTTGTACGATTGTACTCCGTTTGGTTCATTTGAGCGCTATCTTTGTACATATGTATGCATGTATGTAAGTATATATTCGCATTGCCAGAGCGTGTGTATAAAAAAGAACACACACACATACACTCATACACACACAAATGCCATCATCAGTCATGTTCAGACTCTTTGGCTATGCGATTTTGTTGTTGCCATTTTATTATTCACATATGCCTTTTGAACGCAGCGATAAAAAAAAATGGAATACCAGATACAAATTATTTTGCGATAAGATAAGAGACAAAACAAGGCGCACAAGGCGCATGAAAATTGTGATTGGAGTGCTGAGAAACTAGACGAGAAAGAAAGAAAATAAATAAAATGCACACCAATTAGTTGCATAGATCCTTTGGGAGTATTTAAAATGTATTTGACTCTTAAAATAATAGTAAAGATTGATTTACAAATTGAAAAATAAATTTTATTTTCAATTTTTATAATAAAAATTGGAAACAAAATTTTTTTTTTTTCAATTGTTAAAATAAAAATTAAAAATTATTTTTGATTTAAATTTGTATTACAATAATTGAAAAATAACTTTTATTCTATAATTTTTAAACAAAAATATACATTCAATATAAGAGTTTATCGTGTTTTATATAATTCTTATTTGCAGTCCCTGCATAAAATAATAGTAAAGATGGATTTACAAAAATTAAAACAAAATAAATTTTTTCCCAAAATATAATTATTTTTAAATTTGTAAAACTCATTTGTCACTCTTATTTGCGATCCCTGTTCTGTACAGACTCTACAGAGAGCTAATCCCTATACAAGAGAATGAACATTCACATATGTATTTACATACATAGTTGGTTAATATTTTGTATAAAAAGTCACGTCGTTTATTTCCGGTGTCCATTCAGAGGCACCTCGCCCCAAAACGTCGGCAAAGTGCCAAGCGAACTTACAGATTCATTCATTCTTGGCTCTGCTCATTCAGTCAGTCAGTCATTCACGCATTCACTCATTCACTCATTCGGCCCCCAAGTCAAGTCATTCAATTCTCGTTGCCTGAACACAAACATACATTTGAATTTCAAATACACGAAATAAATATCTTAAATGTGCACTCAGTATTCCCCCCTTCCACTCTCTCATTGCCTCCTCCTCCGCCTCCTGTTTGCCGTTGCTGCTGTCAATCAGGCAATACGTCAGTCAGTCAGTCACTCACTCTGGCAAAAAAAATACCTTACGTATACGTTATGTGACAAAACGTCGTCGTCGTCGTCGTTCATTTGGCATGTGTCTTCTACTTTCTATACTTTTGTCCACTTTTATGCGCTTGCATGCTGCTTCTATTACACAAACACACACACACATACACCTCACTTACATACATATGTACATGTGCTTATGCATATGTGTAGTTATGTCTTAATGTATCTGACAGTTTTATGGTAATTTGTATGCATCTTTGCTGTGTGAATGCTGATGAAAATGTTTCGTTACGTTTTGTTTCGCTTGGGTCACAATGCTGGGAAGTTCTAACACAAAACCAACTGTTAGCAACAACTGCTGATCAACAATAACAATGGTATTTAACAAATCCGATCCAGTATTTAATTCAATCTGTTGTGAGCCAAGGTAAAAAGTTCATTGTGATTGCTGAATGCACTATACTAGCAATGATCAATTGAATTTCAAATAATTTTTAAAAATTTACCTTGCAGATACATTTGTATCTTACAGATACATTTGTATATTACAGATAATTTTATATCTTACAGATACTTTTGTATCTTTACAATATTCTTAAAGAATATTTCCACTAGACATCAATTAAATTAAAGTATCTTACAGATACTTTTGTATATTAACACTAAATAAATTAAGTATTCTACACTAGTCATGAAGAGATTGATTTATATTTAATCTTAATTGATTTTTATCTAACAGATACTTTTGTATCTTTACAACGCTTAAAGAAATATATTTTAAGCCAAAGATACAATGGATTTGCAGCTGCCAAAGTGTCCGCATTAAATGTTGTTTATAAAAACAAATCACAAAATGAGATATTTTTGTCCGCACACACACACACACACATATAAGCACACACACTTACGCACACATGCCCCAAAAAGTATTTATGCCTTATCGCTGCGTAAGAATCAACAAAAATAACAAAAATAAAAAAACCCAAACAATTTCAATGTCAACGCGACGCAAACGTACGACAAAAAGTCAGTGGCCCAACTATTCCATACGCTTTTAGTTCGGTTCTGTTCCCCACTCTCAGTCCCTGTCCCTGTCGCTCTCTCACTCTCACTCTCTCTGCCCCTTGAAAGTTCCTGAAGTTATCTTTTGCCGCTAGAAGATCGGCCATAAAAATGGCAACACAAAAACAACAAAAAAAACATGCAAATCGGCGACAACTGCGCAGATGCTGTGGGGACTTTAATGAAAGGGAACGAAAATAATAATAACAAAAATAATAATAATAATAATAAGGAAATAAGGGGGAGAGCACAACACATACATACATATATTTATATGTATGTGTGTTAGTATATCCAGCCTGCCCTTATTTTAATTATGTTTACGAGTATGTATTTTTTTGCGCCCCTTTTTAATCAGCGCACATTAATCATAAACTATGAAAATAACAACAACAACGCCAGGCCGCAAGAGCAATGAATAAAGTAAGGCAAATATAAATTTTATTTAATACTCATATGCGCTATGATTCGTATTTGTTACGCGCTCTCTTTGTCTCTCGCCTGTATTGGTGAGAAGCGAAGCCAGCAGAGGCCGCGGCGGCAGCAGCGGCAGCAGAAGAGAGTGCAAGAGCGCCAAAGAGAGAGAGAGCGCCACTACTTTCATTCATTTTGGGCGCTCACTTGGCGCTCAGCTCAGCCCATTCATGCGCTCTCGCAACAACAACAACAACGACAGCAGCAACAGAAATGAAGAAAAGAAATAAAATGAAACACGTTCGTTTTCATTCATACTTACGGTGCGAGTAGAAAAGTTTCTGGTTTTGTTCTGCTGCTGCTCTGCTGCTTGATCGCCTCGCGGCGTTGAAATGCAGTTGATGAATGGGGAATAGCAACAACAGCAACAACAGCAGCAGACTTGGGGCTGCGTTCTTTTTCCTTTTTATGCTTTTTGATGTCCATCGAAGGGGGAACTTTAGCTGTTTTTGTTATTTTTTTTCGTTATGCTGCTTTGTTCAAGTTCTGCTTCCCTCTCTATCTCGCTCGCTCTCTTTCGCGGTCTGCTTTGACTTGATGATGCTTGATGCTTGTTTCCTTCCTTTTTTTGCGTGTTGTTGTGCCCCCCAACAAAGTTCCTGCAAACCGGCTTCGTTTTTAGCTTCGTCTTCGGCTTCGACTTTTAGCGACGCCGACTGCGACGTGGGCGCGTCTTAGATCTTGTGTTTGTGTGTTTGTGTTGCTTTGACTGTATTTATTTTGATTTTAGCTGCGCGCTGCCCGCTGTCGCTGTCGCTGCCTCTGTCGCTATCGCTGCTGATGTTGCTTTTTATTTATTCATAATTTGGAGTTGGACTCCCCAACCGCCTAACGCACATTTGTGGACAGCTGCTGCTGCTGTTGTTGTTGTTGTTGTTATTGTTGTTGGCTACCAAACCAGTTGCCGAGGCTGCGCTGCTGCTGCGCTGCTTCTGCTGTTGCTGCCTCTCGACACTTGCTGCGT
Organism: Drosophila recens; assembly: GCA_037043495.1. Taxonomy (NCBI): domain Eukaryota; kingdom Metazoa; phylum Arthropoda; class Insecta; order Diptera; family Drosophilidae; genus Drosophila; species Drosophila recens. The sequence continues at coordinate 8,877 of JBAMBJ010003424.1, forward strand.
GTTTTTCATTTAAGTTTTTGTTTTAATTTAAGTTTTTACCTTTCAAATTTCTTGTTCACAGATTTCTTGCTGTTGTTGTCTTTTTTTCGTGGAACTGCTGCGTTAACAACTTTTTGTTTTGTTGTTGCCTCTTTTTTTTCGTTTACAATTTTTCATTCATTCATATAAATGTATCTAGATATGTGAGTGTGTGTGTGTGTATGTGTAGCATGACTGTAGTTGTTGTTGTTGTAGTTGTCTCGCCTGTTTTATATTTCGTTTGCACGCCACTTTTTACACACTCGGTACATACACACACACATACAGTTGCGGTCAAAAAAATAGTAGTGCGTGCAATGTAATTACATAAACTGAAAATTAAAGGACTTTTAATTTATCCAAATTTTTTATTTATTTTTTTAAGGTACGTTATTATATTGTAAATCCATCTGAGGAATCAAAGATAGTGAAAATTTATTATTTTTTGACTTAGCAATTTTTTTCTTGTAATAGTCTGAAAAATGGGCGGTCAAAATAATAGTAGTGATGAACATATTTCAATATTTTAATGATGAAATCAAGCCAAAATTAATTTTTATGTTATTTAAAAGGTTAGATATGTGAAAGGCACTTAATAATTAACAAATTTTATACTTTTTTGTGAAGACTTTATTTTGAATTACCGCCTTACAACGACAGATCATGGAGTCCACCTGGCTTTGACATCGTTCTGGATGTATTAAGCTCCAGGGGCTCCTAGCGATCTACTAAAGATGAATATTATATTTTGTTTGATGTTTCGCAATATCCCTCTTGATATCGGACCACAAATTTTCAATCGGGCTCAGATCGGGGGACCGTGGGAACCACTCCAATACATTAACTTTTTTTTATGCGAACCATTCTTTCGCAGATTTGCTGGTATGCTTTGGGTCTATGTCCTGTTGGAACCACCAAATTATCGGCATATCATCTGAAAAATACGGTAGCATAATGTCCTGAAGATTTTTCACATGTTCGTGCCTATCCATTATGGTTTTGATCCCATACATGGGTTCGACCCCGTAAAGTGAAAATACGCCCAGATCATTATTCTCGAACCACCATGTTTGACGGTCCTGCAGGTGAATCTGGGTTGATATTCGGATTTTTATGGATACCTTATATGTTATCGAGATCCTCGACCACCAAATAAAATAATTTTGGACACATCCAACCATTAGAAGATTCCTTATTTTTCAAGGGCCAATTCAAGTGTTCCTTAGCAAACCGAAATCACTTTTGGCAGGTATTTTTTTTCAATAACGGAATTTTTTCCGGACTTCTTTCAGCCAGATTATTATTTCACAAACATCCAAGAATGTTTTCCACTTTTTGGTTCGTACATAAGTTCTTTTTTATAAGTGCTGCAGGAACAAAAGGGTCGCGTTTCAAATACCTTATTACTTTTGTCATTAGACTTTTGGACATGGATCGAGTTCTTCCTCGTTTATCTTATTTTGGAGAGTACTTAATGACGTTTCTGATTATGGTTGGCAATCATCTAATCAAATTTTCCACTTCCTTTAACGTTATCCTTTGAGGAATCAATTTTTTATAGGAGCAAGCTTTTCTGGAGTGCAATGCTTGCCACGCCCCATTGTAACAACTCTAAGCAAAATATTTTTTATACAATTTAAAGAAAATTATCAAATTACATAAATAAATATCAAATCAAGTGCCTTTCCTGCTTGATATCCTTTTTTTTCAACTTTTAATGCATTCACTACTATTATTTTGACCGCCCATTTTTTAGACTATTACAAGATAAAAATTGCTAAGTCGAAAAATAATAAATTTTCACTATCTTTGATTTCTCAGATTGATTAACAATATAATAAGGTATCTTAAAAAAATTGAATAAAAAATTTAGATAAATTAAAAGTCTTTAAATTTTAAGTTTTTGTAAGTTCATGGCAAGCACTACTATTTTTTTGACCGCAGCTGTACATACAAGCATACATATTTACATATGCATACGTTTGTATGTGTGCTTTTATGATTATTTGTATTTTGGCTTCTCGTCTTATTCTGGCCCATTCATTCATAAATTTCATTCATGCTGCCTTTTTTTTTTGTTTGTTTCAACTTTTATTTATTAAATTAATTTAAAATTAATTTATTGTTATGTAATTTTGATTAAAATATTCTAAATACATTTTTGATTAAATAATTTTAATTGTAATTTTATTTTCTAAAAATATCAATGTTATTTATTAAATGTCTATTAAAATCATCTCTAATACAATACAATTTTCAATTACAAATCAAATAAAATATTTAATCATAAAATGTTAAGTTAATTATTTAATTGCGTTTCCATGTCCTATACTTATCAAATCTTAAAAGTGATCAATTTAAAAACTTGAGAATAATCATTACCAAGCACATTTTAATAAATTATCATTTAAATGAGATCAGCTTGAATTTCCTGGTTACTTCCTTTATGTGAATATAAATAACTATACATTTCCTCTGATAAGCAAATGGGTTAAACCCGTAAGCGTAAAAGGCGTAAACTATTGAATTGATAGAAAGCATTCCTCATATCTAATCACGTCAACATTTAATATTCATTCATAAATTGGGAGCCTTAAAACGTAAAGATAAATTAATATTTCATTGGCATTTTGTTGATTTCTTTCATATTCATATTCATAATCGTAAAACGGAAATGACTAAATTGATGCATCCCCATAATTTGCTCAGCTTTGAATGGCGGCTGCTCGGTAACCCGTGAAAAGCACGGCGAATCGCCGAGCAGCACGCACGGAGAGGCGACATCAGGTCGGGGCATAAAAAACTGACCCAGCACAAACTGAAGACCAAAATAAGCAGACAAACCAATGACATCAGTTGATGACAAACTCGTGTTGTCTTCACACGTGTCAAGCTCATTGCATCCCCCTACAAAGCCACCCCCTTCTCCTCTTGCTCTACGACCTTGAAGCATTTTGAACTTACCCATTGCTATTGGAAATTCTTAGTTCATTTGTGGTACTACACATATTTGTGGCTGCCTCTGATAAGCGTCTCTTATCAGCACTTCAATGTTATTATAATGCACACGTACTTTCCAACAGCTATCACAAATCACTTCAAATCAACTTGTTGCCAACAAGAATGAAATGCTTGCCACTTTAAATTTACTAGAATTTCTATGGTACTTGTATAATTTAAATATTTAATTGTGCTTTAAATTAATATATTTACAAATGTGCAGAAGTACTTTTACAATTAAATGCAAAATAAATTTTGTTTCTCCAAAATGCAGTCTTTTTTTTCAATTTCGAAATTATAATGCCTAAAAATTTAGTGGCGCCTTCTAGTGGCATGGCGTGGTACTATGCAACATTTTGTGCAACATAATTTTACGGATGCCGAAAAGTATGCAATACTATTGAATTTAATAACATTTCACATTTTTGGGCGCGCAAATTTAAAATGGAATTTTAAAAAATCAATTAAAAATTAAATAAAAACAATTTAAAAAAAAAAAAAAGTAACAAATTTATAATGAAGGTGCGTGTTTTCGCTAAGTTGCGTTAAAAATGTTGCATACTTTTAGGCTGCACTTAACAAATACACTCAATTAATTTGTTGCATACTTTGTAGCAGCTGAAATTTTTTTTTTTTTTTTTCATAAAAATTTGTATATTTTATTTAAACTGGTTTTCTGCTACCATTAGTGGCAACTTAATCTAGTTTTACATTTAAGGGAAGGAACAATTGATCACAGGAGATAAATATATAGCATTATATTATTTACAGTATATTATTTACAAAATTTACAAATTAATGAAGGAACCTAGTAGGGAGATCCAATGGGTGACACCTTTTAAGTCTTCTTTTTCTCGCCTTAATGGTGAGTCGTTTGGCCAGAGAGTTCGGATGTCCACCAAGGCGTAGCACATAGTTCCCAGAGAGTCTTTGAAGTACATCGCCAATCATGGGAATTTTTAGGTCCCTTTCGATGTCCCTATTCCGGATGTACCAAGGGACACCAGTAATTCGTCGAAGAATCTTCGCTTGGGCCACCCTTAATTTGTTAATGTGGCTTTTCGCTGCTATGCCATATATTATACTTTGTAGCTGCTGAAAAATTACATCTATAATATTGTGATTTGAGAACCTGAAAATGTGTCTGAATTCTGATATATTTAGATTGTTTTCGAAATCAGTTGTCATCAAAATCTTAAGGTTTTTCGTTTGAGCAGCTGCATAATTCTTAATCCTTCCCTACTACCATTAAAAGTGAGATAAAAGCCGCAATTTTCAACTGTTTATAATTTAATCTGATTTATGAAAATATTTTGTGCATAAATTTAAAGCTCTTTGTATTTTATTTCTGAATTTTCGGCCTACTCCAAAAGTATGATTTTAATTGTCAATTATCCTTGACTGCGCTTAGAATTAAGCTATAAAATATAACATATTTCATCCTGAAATCGAAACTGAATTTCTCGTAATAAGAGCATTATATACAAATAATTATGAATAACAATACTTTAAATAAAAGTATAATCCAACTTAAGATGGAAGGCTATTCATTTGGTTTAATTCAATGCGGAAATGCCAATCCAATAAATAATTTCTACTAGTATTAACATATTTTTGTATTAGGTTTTTGATAATTATAATAATTAAGTCAAAGTCGCATTTAATGCCCATCTTAAGCTAAATTCAATTAATCATAAATGCCAAATTTGGCAACCTATTAAATGATATTCGAAAAGGCAAAAGCGGAATTCTATTAAAACTGCCGCCACATTGAGGAATATGAATCAATTAGTTGGTGCAACAAAAGGCAACGTGTCCACATCCATAAATCCAGCACAGATACTTAGTGATGTGCCAACAACAAATTGCAACAATTGAAACCAGTTCTTTGCACTGCCATCAATTGGCCAAATGATTATCTGCCGGCAACCGGCAACTGGCAACTGGCAACTTGCAACTTGGCTGCTTGACCAATTGATAATGCAATGGCCAACTGTCAATTGACAAACGTAAATCGATGAAATATGAAAACTTAAATCATATCTGGAGCATGTGTACACTCAAAAAAGTTTAACACGATTTAAGTAAGTCTATTTTCGCTTTAAAATTTTGTAGATGATAAAAAAGGAACTAATATGTTTAGTAGTAATTTTCTCCTATTTAAAAATTTTTATATTTTTATTGTTTTCTAAAACTCAAAAATATTTCTCTAAAAATTTGTTCAGTCATTTTTCATTATAGGAAAAATTATAAATTCCAAATTCCTAAATATTAAGTATGTTTAACATGCAAACGTGATTTTTTTCAAATTGTTTTTAATATTTGAAGGATTTTTTTGTTTTGACAATTTTAGAGCAATTTTTTTTATTACTTTTAATATTTTCCTATAAATATTTTTACTGTTTAAAAAACTTCACTGTTTTTTCGATGATATATCATCTTCTTGTGTTGAGTTCATTAAGATTTGGGTATATATAGTTTTTTAATAAAAAAAAGGAAAAGAATTATTCATATTTTTATCATTTTATCATATTTTTGTGTTTTATTTGAGTTATATATTTTTTAATAAAAAAGGGAAAACTAATTCTGAGTGTAGACCCAAGTATCTAAGTATCTGAATATTGCAGTTGGATTGCTGCGTTTGGCATTAGGAAATATGACACACCTGCAGCACACTCGTGAATATGATTGGGCATCGACTGCACAATTTTCCAGTTGCCTGCACGGGGGAAATGAGGGGCGAGAAGCCGTTGATGTTGTAGTTTATAGTTTTCCAGGAGTTGTTGATCAATTGAAGCGTGTCCACCTGGGCTCAATGAGTATGCGCATGAGCATGAGTGTGAGTGTGAGTATGAGTCGGAGTATGAGTATGAATAAGAGTCGTAAGAGACCAGCCCATAAGCCTTTTGGGCCAATTTAACGCTGCTGCCCACCCCTCAGTTCGCTTTAAGCCCAATTGATAATTTAACGCTTCAATTGGCCCTAAAACGTACAAATTAACAACATACGAAATACAAAGTATGAAATACAAATTACTTTGGCCCAATGCGCAGCCATCGAATCGTCTGCTTTTGACCTTTTTTTATACTTATTTCTTATTAATATTTTTGTGCCTTGTCATAATTTGTAGCGCATTTTTCATTCAGCAAACAAAGCGAGGGAAATGCTGTTTTTATAAGTATTTTTGCTGCTTTTAATCGTCATTTGAATTAAAAGCCATTTCGTCGCGGCACTTTCTTTGCATTCGTTACAATCGAGTGAATAAATGTGAATTCAAATATGAGTGTGAAAGATTTCGATTAAGATGAAAGAGTGTCAAAAGTTGAGACTCTTGTGACTAAAGATATATCTAACTAAAGTATAAGTACTTTGAGTTTAATGAGTTTTTATTAGCTTCAAATATCCATTAACTAATAAGCACATCTTTAATCCGATCACATTTAACTCAGTTTACTATTATTTCATGTAAAATACATTTCTTATAGCTATGTTCCTGAATCTCAATTAAAAGCAACAAATTAAATTCGATAAAAAAGTATCTGTTGAATGAGAAAATCGCAGATATCTATTTTTAAATGTATCCTTAAATTGAATAAATGTGTTTTTAACATTTTTTAATTAAATGAGAAATAAGAAAAGAATAATTAAAAATTTACTCAAGCTAAATTTCAATATATTTAATAAAAAATTTGTTGCAGTTACTTTTTGTATTGTTAAAATTAAAAAATAGTGCATGTAAAAGTTTGAAAATTTGAATTTTAAATATAATTTCATAGTCATGCTAAGATCTGTACTTCAGCTTACATATTTATTGATATTGTTATTGATATATTGATGATCGTTAAGCTATCGACATGTTGATTGCCAATCAAAAAGATTAATTAAATTTTCCAATGAATTCTCATCGTTGATTTAACTCATTATCGATATAGGCTATGGCATCAGTCAGATTAATCGTTGCCTAATTGAAGATTGAAAATGTAGCAATTTCGTATAAATTGTTTTTCCACCTGACATTCACTTTACGAGGATGGGGATGAGTATGAGTACTCGTACGAGTACTCGCACTCGCACTCGCACTCATTACAGCTAATTGTTGACTTTGTTGGCTGGCGCTTTTGTGTCTATGCCAGGGAAACTAGATGCGATTTTCTGCTCTATGCTCTAAACAAAAACAATCGATAAATTTTCATGGCAAGATTGCAAGTGGTGGCTGCTGTTGTTGTTGTTGTTGTTGCTGTTCCGGGTGGATCTTTGCTGTTGTTGTGAATGCTGTGAATGCTGTGAATGTTGTGGTGCTGTCGGAGCGCCATCGTCTCAGTGGGTTGCCAGTGGTTCGCCTTTGATGCTTGGCGCAATTTATCAACGCATTTTATTGAGTGTTTTTGTTGCTCGCCTGCATTTTTAATTGTTGCCGCCTGATGCTGACCATAACACCAGTCGAATTTCGAATCTGAATCGGAATTTCGAATCTGAAACGGAATCCGAAGACTCACTTGTGACTGAGCATAAATTTGTATACATTCCGTATACGAATACGAGTGTGTGAATACGAGTACACGTTGAGAAAGAATGCATAGAAAACGTAGATTATATTACATTTAAATAGAAAAGGGTTTAAAATTAAAATTGAAACACTTTGATTAAACCAAAAAGTTGCACTTGAAATTTTAAATGTATTATTGAGTTTAACATTAAATCATATTAATTTTATAAATGTAAAAAATTTAATAGAATTGTAATCAATTTAAATATGAATTGAATTAATTTTCAATTTTGTTTAATTGACTTAAATATTCGGTAATAATATTTCTCATATTTAACTTAGAATTCTCAATCGGTTCTGGTTTGTCTGCAATTAAATTTAATATCAATATATTTTATAATAGCTAGGAATTATTTTAAAATTATAAAGTTTGCTATTTAATTCAAATAGTTTATTTTATCATTTGAAATCTGTTTAGATTATTTATATTTTTATTTAATTTAGAATTTATATAGACAACTTTTAAATATTATGCTAAATCATTATACCATTATTTAAAAATTCTAGAGCATTTTTCTCTGTGTGTACGAGTCTGAGCATATCGGAAGTTAATTTATGCTATCCATGTGTATATACTTGTGTATCATTTACTTTTGTTTATTTGAGTCAAAAGATTTGTGGCTGGGCGCATAAATTAGTTTGTCAGGCGTCTTGTTCAAAACATTTTTATTTTTTTTCGGGTACTCGTGCTAGCACTCATAGTTGATTCCCCCCTATTCGTTTTAGCTACTCGCACTTCTTTTGGGCTTGTTTAGGTAGCAAGCGGCACTGAGACCTGCCACCGGAAAGGTGGTGCAACAAATGCATTGCTGCCTTGTTGCAAGTTGTGAATCTCTGTGGCAACAACAACAACACACTTCAGCACGCAAGCTGCAAAATCTCAAACACAACTTCAACTAGGAGCAGGTGAAACTTGGAGTCGGCAACCTGGACAGACCGCTTTTCTGACTGCTGACTGCCAAACTGGTCTCTGTCTCAATCTTAGACTGCGTCTCAGTCTTCTCTCTCTATTAAAAATAGTCTAATGATCAATGTACAGCTCTCCTCTCCTCCCCTCACCCTCTTGCCACCACTCGTTGGGGCGTATGCAAATGCTGGGCGAGGGGGGAGGAAGATTGTTCAAAGAATTGAATGCTGAGCAAAGCAGCTGGAAAGCCGGACTGTTAGTGACCCTGTACTTAATTTGTTATATAGAAAATTGTAGAAAATATCAAATAGTTTTAATAATGTTGCTTTCGATCTAAATTAAATCGTATGTAAATAATTAAACTAAATCGTAATTAAATCAGAAACCTACATACCTAGTGTGATGTGTCTAGTTCTTATAGTGTCTGAGATTTAATATTGTAGAAAATATCAAATAGCTTAATGATGTTGCTTTCGAGCTAAATTAAATCGTGTGTAAATAATTAAACTAAAACGTATTTATATCAGAAACCTACATACCAAGTGTGATGTGTCTAGCTCTTAAAGTGTCTGAGATTTAATAATATACAGAAAACTTCATAACAAGTTTTAATGTGTCTAGCTCTTATAGTCTTTGAGATTTAAGAATATTTAGGTGCCTACATACCAATTTGGTGTAGCTAGCCCTTAAAGTCTAGGCTTTCAGATACTGAAAAAGAATATACTTCATATACTTATTTTTATATACTTTTCCTTACGAAAAACTCAAAACACCCTTTGCACTTTTTAAGTACCGGGTCTAAAAAAAAAAGACGCACTCGCACTATTCAAGTGCAGCTTCCAGTTTAAGATCTGGCTAGGGCAAAAACGCCAGGTGTTATGCTCTTCTTCTTCTTCTACTCATAGATGCTCCACATTGCGCACGCCACTTGATAGTCCAGTTGTTGTTGTTGCTGTTGTTGTTGTTACTCCTTTTATTATTATTATTATTGCTGCTGTGGCAGTTGCAGTTGCAATTGCAGTTGCTGCCACGGCGTGGGCTTATTACGGAACTCAAATTGCATCTTCATTCGAATAAAAGAAGCAGATAGAAGAAGATCACAGCTGCCCACTGTCAATTTGTTATGAGGAAATTAAACTGATTTCATTTGTTGGCCACAAAGTGCCCTCTATATATGTATTTATTCGTATGTGGGCTTCAGGCGCCACTGAACTGAAATCTTATTTAAAAAACAATTAATAATGTCTTTGACTTTAGTTTTAAATTTGACTGTTCTTTTTTATCTGTTCGTTTTTAAAATGTTTTCCGTCACACTTTTTAAGGCAACCTCATCATGAATGGCGCTCAATTCTCAAATGTCTTCATCTTAATTGTTATCAACTAATGGCCATAGATTTGTCAAACAAACCAAACGGCATCCAAATCGTTCAACCCATAAAGCAAAACAAACTGTTTTATTGCCAAAGATACATTTCATTTTTGTATCTTTAATGCCGTTTCCAAATGTCTGTTAAATGCCGCTACTACGATTAAAATGGCTAATCGCTTTTATTATAGCTTTGTTTTAAGTGTGTGAAAGCTATTAAAATAAAAGACAATCAATGGGAGTGAAATTAGTGAGAATTTCAGAAGTTGTATTATTTTAAATGAAAATAAAGTCATTGTAAAAAATAAGATAAAAGTATATATATATCTATTCGAAGCATTAAAATATTTTCTAGGTATGATGACAATAACATTAATGTTGGGTAAAAATTTCAGCCTTCAAATTATTTATCATTAAGTGATAACAAATTTCCATAATTATCGATAATATCCACTTCCTGTTGGCAAATGATTAAAGAATGAATGAAAGAGTTGTAGACAGAACTTATAGACTTTTAAATGGAAATCATCTTGACATCCACTACTAATCCACTTCAATTGTAATTATTATGCGAATTGCAATCAAACAAATGTATCTTAAATTGTTGTAGATAAAGCGCGATTGCTATTTGCAGCTCCAATTTGGCATCTCTTGTTGTTGTTGCTGTTGTTGTTGGGGGCCCCAATGAATAATTATGGCTAATTGATGTTGATAAAAATGAATTTATGAATGTGTGATGTGTTGTGTTGTGCTGTGTTGTGTTGTGGTCTCTGTGTATTCTATCAATTAAATTGGCCTCCCGGCCAATGGGTATGAATGAATAAACAAGTCGTTTTGCAACTTGATTGGCAAAAACTAGACTCTGAGCAGCCGGAAGTAGCATTAGAGTTATCTATCTGTCTATCTCTGTATCTATGTATCTCCAACTGCTTAGTAAACAGTTTTGATAGACACAGTTAGAAGATGCGTCAGAAAATCACAAAAAATAAAAGATAGATACATAGATAGATAGGTAGATACTCGTAGATAGTGAGAGGAGAAGAGAGGGAGACCTTTGCTTAATATTCATTCATAATTTGCGCTGTGTAAATTCGAGGGTAGGCTGATAGATGACTGGAAAAAGCATTTTTGAATAAAAATAAATTTGATTAATTTTAAAATATCAGTTAAATATCTGTAATATATTTTGACGTTAAATGTATAGAAATTCATTATAAATAAATATTTTGTGAAAATTAAAGGTTTTTTAAAAAAGATAAATACATTTTTTTATCAATATTTTTTTAACAATAATATTTATTTTTTTGACTATTTCATTTGTCTTCTTTGGAGAATTTTTTTTTTTATCTAAAGTAACTTTTTCGTGAGTTTCTGTACATTCAACTTTTAAATATTGTATATTTTAGCTAGCTCACAGATATCTTATAATTATGTGCCAGATTTAACTACTTTATAAAATTATACTTTGATAAAAAAAAGTTGTGTGTTTGCTATGACTTATCAGTCCACCCTCGTGCGTATGTATCTTTGTAACTATGAAGTACAACGTTCACAAACAAAAGATATACGCCGTATCTACTTATAGTCATATATAAATGTATGTATGCATGCATACACGAAGCATATTTAATTTGAGACAAACTAGCAATGATTAGGAACATCCGGTTTACTAACCGAAAAACCAACCGATCAACCAAACGAACAACGAAACAACGAAACGAACAACGAACAACGACTGAACAACCGACGAAGCATCATCCACAGTCATTGAACAGTAGCTGCAAACGACGACGACGACGACGACACTCGAGAGTTGATTCGTTTTGGTTCTTAAGTCTACGACGACATGAACATCATCATCATCAGCAACATTCAACATTATTATGATCATCATTATGAGCATCTGTGAGTGGGGTGCCAGTTGGAAGCGCCAGGCATTTGCTGCTTTTCAAGCTTGGACATAAAGCAGAGATAATAATGTTGTCGCTGTTGTTGTTGTCGTGGTTGTTGCTGTTTTTGTTCGTTGTGTGGATGCTGTGAAGTTTCTGTTTGGAGTTGGAATTGTGTGTAATTTGTTTGCCGGCTACTGCTTTAGCTACTGTTTTTTAGTTGCCCCTTCCTCAGCCCCTGCTCTCTGCCCCTCAACTGGACAGTCAGCCGAGGCATCTCCACACGATCGAGAGTCGACGTTGTTGTTGCTGCCGTTCGTTGTTTGTTGTTCGCTGTTTGTTGTAGCCGCGATTTGATGCGATCAGCATCCCAGCGAGTTTATCTTGCGCTTCAAAATGCGGCCTCTTCCTTCGGCTGTGTCTTGTTTCATTCTGTGTAACAGCTCTCTCTCTCTCTTTCACTCATTATGCTGTCGTCCCTCTTTAGGCCTGAAGGTTTGTTACGGATTCTAGTCATCAGCTGACTTGACTTAAGGTAGCTCAAAAGTTAATCACTTTATATATTTATCAAAAGTCAATTTAAAGCAATCGAAAAAAACTATTTAAAATCTAAAATATATTTTAAAAATAGTATTTGAAATTTGGAAAGCTTAAACATTTATGTGAATGTTTGCACATTTAAACTTAAATTTATAAAAGCACAACAGTTGTTGGTATTCATAATATGTTCATCAATTTTTTTTCATTTTACTTGTTTGTTTAAATTTAATATATGATACAAATGTAAGGCAAATTAAATAATATAATTTTCCGCAAATAAAGAAATTGTTAAAAAAATTTATCAGTGAAAAGAAATAAAATGATGAAGAAATAAATATCTATTGCAATATTTTTAATTATTTATTTCATCATTTTATTTCTTTTCACTGATAAATTTGTTAAGTTTAAATTGTTAAAAAATTTATCAGTGAAAAGAAATAAAATGCTGGAATAAATATTTATTGCAATATTTTTTATTATTTATTTCATCAACATTTTATTTCTTTTCACTGATATTTTTTTTAGCAATTTCGTTTTTTGTGAAAAATAATTAACAAATTATTAAAGTAAATCAAATTTAATAACTTAATTATTATTAGAAATTGAACACACCTTTTAAAACATTTTTTTCCAATTTTTATTCGTAACTGTTCATTGGATGATTGACCGCATTTGATGATCAAATCACTTCCCTTCTGAATAAATAAATAAATGTATAAATTAATTTGCGAAACTTGTGAAAATATTAAAGCGCGCTTCCCAAATCAATTAAAAGCCAATCAAGAACTGGCCTTAATTCCCAACGGGGCCCAATTCGCCCACAGTTGTTGGCCAGAGTTGTATGCAAATGATTCGATAATTAATAACGCTGATAAGTGCGAAATAGAAAAAAGAAAAAAGATGGCAAACAATCGAGCAAGAACTTGTTTGCTGCGGAAACATATCCTGTGTCTATTAACTGTTTTACACATGCCTTGGCCAACTTCCGCACGAGTTGAGGCCTAAAGAAAAGCCTAGCCGCTTTTCCAGTTCCAGTTTTCTTGGTGATACGCGTACTTCTTTTTTTTTTCTTTCTCAACTTGGCTGCTTCCTTTACGGCTCTGCGGATGCTTAAATGGGGTTGACTTCAGTTGGCCACTTGTTGCTGTTAGCTGTTGCTGTTAGCTGATTTGAATGCCAGATACTCGTAGATATCCTGAGCAACAGCTTTCGCATTTCATTTGCGAGTCGAGAGTGAACAGTGAACAGCAACCCCACAACACAACACAACACATTATTCACTGGCTTTGGACCCGAGCCCCAATATCTGGCTAAATGATCAGGCTACGAAAAAAAGAAAAAGTTGCATGCGTTTCGTGCGCTTGTCTATTTTTTATTTAGTCGCTTTATTTTTTTGCAGTATGCTGTCTGTTGTGTATTTTTTCTCACATTGACCGGATGAGCAGCTGCTGGGGATCAGGTGAGGATGAATATAATAACATAAGCCCCAATATCAACAAGCAGCTATCGAACAACTGACGAAACCAGTTTCATTGAGAAAACGTTGGAGATTCGCTTGGGGGCCACGTTGTTTCTGTGGACTGGTCACTGTTAAAAAATATATATGTAAGAAGGAGGAGGAGGCGGAGGGGAAGGAGGCAGCGAGGGGAGTGAAAACTACATGAATTAATCACTTCGTTTGTAGTGGACCGATCGAGCAGGCGGGTGGTTGGGATATTAAAACAGCATGTGTGTGTGTGTGTAAGTGTGTGTGCGGATGTGTGCGAGTTTCCAGATCACTTGACTTGTGTGAATGAATTGCTGTCTATGTGTGTGTGTGTGTGTGTGTTTGGGGCTCCCATCATGCCATGCACATTTTATGAATGAAATGATCGACAGCTGAATTGCGAAAATTGTTAAACAACAACAACAAATCTCGGCAACAGTTCAGAGCAACTTGAAATGTTGCCATTGCTGTTGTTGTTGTTGCTGTTGCTGTTGTTGTATCTCATGTGGATGCTGCGGTTGAGGTCCATTGATCCAACAGGTCGATGTCGACGTAGCGCCAGTGGAAACATAATTTCTCTTAATTATATTGCCGACGATCTTGTCGAGCTTAATGAGTGTTGATTAAAAATTTTGTGTTGCTCATGCGATTTATGTATGTTTGTGCAGAAGCATTAAACTTACAACTTATACACCCAGTAAAATAAGTATATGTGGATGAAGTTATTCAAAAAAAATATACCTTTAACACAAAAGATTTGATGCAGTTTTCGTTAAATAATCTCGTCATTTAATTTCCGTTTAAACGACACGTAAATTTCTTTAGCCCATTAAGTACCCATAGAAAATTTAGAACTTTTGTAAAAGTGTTTTTTTTTTCTACTTTTTTCCTTGATTTTTTACAAAAAATATTTTGATGCAAATAAATTCTTTCAACAATTCAAAGAGTGAGTGCAAAAAAAAAAATGTTTCAAAATATTTTTGCTAGTATTTTTAAAAATTTTTTGAAAAAAAAATTGTAACTTTTAGGATTTTCAAAAAATTTTAAAAAACAAATTGATTTTGCATTTAATTTTTATAAAATTTCAGTAATTGATTTGGCCCATAATTAATTTTTCATTGAAATAAATTTAATTTCGCTCAAAACATTTTTTCTTGGTAGCTCTTTTTAAACTTTTAATCGATTTCTTATGTCAAAATTAAGTATAAAACAACACTTAAAACTTGATTCTGAGACTTTTCATTTTTGTTGTCAAAAAACATGACGAAAACTGAACAGATTTTTATTTTGATCATGGGTTCTCTAAATTCATTCTGCATCATAACTTTATTATTTTCGTTCCAATTATTTTTCTTTTTTTTGTTTGTGTGTCCATTTTTCCATGTACTTTTACATCACTAGTTCAATGGGATATCCTACTCAATTTGTTGTTTATGGTTAATTTAATAAACAGCTTACTGGAAAGATCAGCCTTCAAATGAGTTAATCAATCAAAATTTCGTTACACTTGTCGAACACTTGTTGAATATTTTCTATGATTAATTTCCACATTGAATTGAGTTGAGAAATTCGAATAAAATAAATACAAACTCGTACATAATTGCATGGCATATTCGTAGTCAGATTATTTCGAAATGTCTGTGACTTCATAATGCCATAAGCACTTCCTTTCATAAACTTTTTTACGGCAGTTTTTCAACAATTTGCTTTCTTTGGGCTCGTAAATGAGTGTGCATAGAGGAGGAGTGTGAATACTTGTGAATATGCTTGTACTCACAAGTAATCATAATCTCGACTGCACTTCAAACAGTTGCCAAAGTGTCTGTTTGATATCAGACATTCGGTGGCTTTCCGTTTTGCCGCTTTCTTCACACCTTCACACAGAACTCGAGAACTCGATGTTGCATCTGTTGCATACCCAAAAATGCTCCCGATCCCCGAAAGATCGGGCCAGACGCAGTGCAGCCACAACAAGTGCAATGGCAACAAACATAAAAGCAAATGCTTTGATCTATCGACTGCAGTAACACCTCATAACCCCCATCTCCCTTCTTGCACTCATAATTATGTTATAATTACAATTAGAAATTTGTTGGGCGGATGAGATTGTATCTGTAGCTGTATCTGTAGCTGTATCTATTAAAAAACATAGTAAGTATAACAAATCGTTTCGAGAATCATAAAAATCGTTTTTTGCGTTGTTCATTTTCCGCTTTTCCCAATATTTTCCCTTTGTCGTTTGATGTTGTTTTTTTTCAAACGATTAAAAAATAAACAATGCGCTTTTTCGGATGCGACTCGTCTCGGAATTTATTGTGCACCAATTTGCTGGCCAAATATATTGCCACATATTGTTAAACTATACTAAATATATGTGCGGTAATTCTTTTTCTTGAATTTTAGCATAATATTAACTTGTAGTTTGGCAATTGTTTATAAACATGACAAGTTCCGGTGAAAATCAAAAACCGAAAACTGAAAACCGAAATTCAAAAATTCAATGAAACAAAAACGCCGCGCAGTCTGTTTGTGTTCTTTAATCTCGTTGTTGTTGTTGTTGTGTTTGTTGTCGTAATTGTTGTTGTAGTTGTTTTTGTTGTTGCTGAAACAATATACCCATAAAGTTGCTGCTGTACAAATATGAAAAACAATAATCTGCTAGAAACCAAAGCAACATATTAAAAATTAATTTATTCGCTTTTAGCGAGAATCAACAAAAAAAAAAATATAGTCGAACCCCATCGATGAGACGATTGATCTCAGTTCCGTTAGAGTTGCACCCCCCTCCACTCTCTCTCCCTCCCTCTCTCCCGTTGCTTCTTTCTCCTCCTTAGTCGATCATTGCCAATGCATTGCATTTTCACGGCACAAAATGTGAGAGTTTTCGTTTGATCATCAATTTTATTGCATACAACGACTTGGGGATTCGTGTTGTTATATACCCTGCGCTTACATGATTTAAAGGGTATATTCGTGCTCAGTTGAGAGACAAGTTTAAGAAGCTTATATATATATTTTCATTGTTTTAATAAAAAGATAATTTATATTTTGCTTAATTTTAAAGTCATTTTAATCTTAAGCTGCTTACAGGGTATTTTGGTGCCTGTACTTTTTACCTGGACTCGTCTCAATTGCTGTGTTTGTATTTGTTGGGGATTTCCAGTCCCCATAAACACACACACACACACACACTAGCTATCGATTGACTTTGGGCTGTCTATATAAATTGTATTTTGTGTTGATCGTTTGCTAAATAAACATTTTCATTGGTGTTGTTGTTGTTTTTGAATTTGTAGTTGTTGTTGTTGTTTCTCCTGCGAGTTTTTTCTTTTTTGCTTCTTTTTTTTTTTGACTTTTGCTTCAGAAAAAATTGCCAAAACGTCTGCGAATGGAAATATGTATTAAAAAATTAGTTTTGAATATTTTTTGTAACTTTTATTAAATCTGTGAAATATCTGTACATATCGAACTAGTTTACTACATTAATTGGTATAATCCGGCATTGCCTGAGACGAACAAGGGGTGAATTTTTTCAAAGCCGAAATTAGTTTTAAGGATTTAAAGCAGCGGTGGGCACGCAGTGGCTCCGGGAGCAGCGGCTGCTCTCACTTAAGTAGACTGTGATAGGGTTGTTGTTGTTGATGTTGTTGTAGTGCTCCCGAATTCAGTTTTCGTGCCCACCGCTGATTTAAAGAAAGCTTTTACAGGAATGTCAAATATTTTTTCAAGAATTGCTTTTAAAACAATAACCGACATATTTTTCGAGTCAAAAAACTCGGCAAACAAAATGAATAATGTTGGATATAAATAAATATATTTGAAAAGTGTTTTATGCCTTTTTATTATTCAATTAAGAATTTAATCTAATTAAATACAACTTGTTTAGAATTTTTTCAAATCTCCTCCCAAATATTATCACATTTCAAAGTATTCAAAGATTTCAGGAAGGATAATTTATTAACTGATTTATACAGCTCAGATCTTAGATAATATTTAAGTATGTTGAACTCCCCTAATAAGAAAAAAACAGAGCATAGAACATAAAGCAAATGCAATTAAGAAAAGTGTGTGTGCCGCCCACCATCAATTAAAGAACTCACAGAGATAAGAGAGAGACTTGCTGACTAACTGAATAAATGTCAAATTGACTGACTGACGATTTGCCTGACGAACTGTGCACAATTAAAGATGCTTTGCGCACGCGCAGAGTTCGTTCTGTGGGTTTTTCTGTCAGATTTCCATAGGCTAATTGAATGAAATTAAAATTGAAAGACGGCAATTAAAGCAGCAGCTGTAAAAGTCTTGGAAAAAATGTCGCTTTAAGATTGTTTTCCCCCCAAATCCGAATTGCAATCGCATTGAATGCCAGGCCATTGTGAACGGTTCCAGGGGCAAAGGGAGGAGGAGAAGAAGTCGATGTCATCTACTGGAGCAGCGCAGACAGCGCGTTATTTTGAATTGTTGTGATAACACAAATATTACTCACATCGAGTACTTGTAGTTCTCGGAACAGTTATCGGCAGACAGGAGAGATAACTCTACATATCTACTATATATTGAACAAATTCTTACACACGATTATGATGATGATATTGTTGTAGATAGAAATAGGGGGGAAGTCCCTGGCAAGGCTCAAGTTCTCAATTGTAGGGCGGCTTTGTTATCAGACATCGTTAGGACTGACCAATTACTTGGCCAGCTACCTGGTCAGGTGACTAAGCAGTTGACTGTGGGAGTAAAGCGAAATGGAATCACATAAAATGCTATATTTGAACAAAAGCGACTGTGAGAGACCCTGTACCCAAAAATTCTGAAAGAAGTTCCAATTAAAAATTAATATAAATGTAAGACAAATCGAATTAAAATATAATTAGTAAAGAAACAGACACAACTTCATCAAAACAGTTCTGATCAAGAATATGTATATTTTACTCACATCACTTTTGACAAACTTAGTATACCCTTTGCACTTTTCAAGTACAGGTCTTAAAAAGGCCAAAAAATGAAATGAATTGAGCGCTTAAAGATGGAGGGGAGACAAGAGCTCCAGCGGCAAGGCTTGAGAATTTTATCTTTGACCCGAAAAAAAGGCGAAAAATGAAAACCGAAAAATCGCAAGATTTCAGATTCCCACGACTCTTGGAGCCAGACGCCAAGCGAGGACAACAACAACGACGACGACGATGAATCCTTGATCAAGCCATTGAAATGTACGAGTGGCAAAGTAAGGAGATAAAATTGTATGAATTCGCTGATAAATAGATTCGCACAACAAGTCGAGCATGCCGCGCCAAATGGACAGGGTATTCACCTCAACAGATTTCTGCTTTGTCTTTCAGCTGGGAACCAGAAACGGGTTGGGGGGATTAGCAGGTAAAAGCTGGCTGCAAATCTCAGTCTTATTGTCAAGGATCCCAATCCCAACTCGAATGTCCTTCGCTCTGTCTTTAAGTGTGCACTATGTCTGCTGGTAATTTGAGTCGCATCTTTAATTTTGGGTTTTTTCCTTTTTGCCTAAAATAAATATGCATATATACGTGAATACGATTGTCAAAATACGAAAGAATTTCAAGTTCAAGTGCGTGGGAATTTGAGTTTCTGCGAATTGTACAAAGATTTGCTGGTCACTTGGGAGTATTTCAATTCCTTTTTAATGCACTTAAATAATATACAAAATATTTGTAATAATGACTGATTTCGGAATAAATATTTAAGGAGTTAAAAAATCTAATGAAATAAATTTAGCTTAAATTTAAACGAATTTATTAAATATTATAATATTTAATGCAATAAAGGATATTATTTAAAATACATTTATTAAATTTTTAAAGGAAATTAAAATGTTAATAGTTAATTATAAAATTTTATTAAATCACTTTATAAATAATTAGACTGCAATTTGTCGAATATGTCTAAATAATACATATGTACATAAGAACATCTGATGTATAAAAAATTATCACACTCTTCAGGTGCAGCAGCATTTATCATGTTGTTGTACCCTCATCAAAATTGGCAATTAATTATATCATTTAATTCGATTGTCTTTTACACCAAATGCGAGTATTCGAAATACGTTCGTTCGATTTTGCACCCTATTTGAGCAGCACACGCATCAAGAATCTTTTTCACATTGCAGCATGCAACATGTGATAAATACACAGAGAGAGGGAGAGATAGTGAGAGAGAAAGAGAGGAAGAGAGAGAGACGGTAAGGCAGGCGTACACAATTTAAGTGTTGAGTGTGTAATTTTATATTTCCGGTGTAGTAAGTTTTCATACGACAACTTCAACTCAGGGCCAGATCTTTGGCTGGTTTTCTCTGTCTTTTGCTGCCTCTGTCGCTGTCGCTGCCTCCGTCGCTGCTTCTGTTGCACTTGCTGCTTTTGCTGTTTCAGCTGCAAAAAAAGAACAACAACTACAACAACAAGTATCTGCTGCTGCTGCTGCTGCCGCTTGTCAGGCGTCGACGTCAGCGTTGTCTCACACAATTCCTGCAATTATTTTTATATCGAAAAATATAAAAAGAAAATACAAAAAAAAAAAATGAAAACACCCCACTATCAACTCCAACAGACAGACGGACAGAGTTGGGAACTGTCTTGCATACATATTTATTTATATACATATATTCAATGTCTTTTGTCGTAATTTAGTTGCACCTTATTTGATTTATTTGCTTTCGATATCATTTTAAAAAGTGACAGCGTTTATTCAGAATTGAAAAGCATAAGGAAATTGAACTGCAGCATTTTCGAGGAATTGAAGGCACTGAAAGAACAAAAGAATTATGTATTTGTCTATATTAAAACTTGTACATACTTTATGCAGTCCAAAAGATACTTTTTTTCTTCTTTTTTTTGTGTTTGTCAAAGTTATCGTCAATTTGTGTATTTTATGTTCACGGCATTTTCCTAGAACTTGTCACTGTTTAAACTCACATTTATATAATTTCTTATGTCGCCCCATTATTGACATAATTTACAAATTACGAATTTCGAATGCCATGTGAAACGTCAGCAACTTGTTGACTGTGGGATTCGACGACTTCAATCAAATTAGTTGAGAATATTGCACAAAGTCGCCTTGTATGTCCCGAGGCTAAAGCCATTTCTAGTTGAACGAATGTCAAAGGACATCGAAGAGAAAATGACAAAAAGATGTAAATTAGCTGCAGTTGGGGCGAGGGGATAGTTAAAGGTGGAAATACACTTGAATACTGCAAGTATTCTTCTCAGGAAAATATGAAATAAAAATTGTAAATAAATGTATAATTTTTTTAATTTATAAGTATAATTAAAAATGAACACACTTTATAAAAAGACAGAAATTTACCAATATAAGTACTAAAGTATTCGTTTCCCATTGTTTATTGTTTTTATTTTTATAATAAAATATTTGCAAAAGTAAATAATTTGTATAAGATAAATTGAAAATAAAAATCTTGTGAAATTTTCGCATTCTTTACCTTTTTGTTAATTCATGTCTCATCATCTTCTTGTAATTCCTGATTAAAATACAACTTGTAATCGCACTATATTTAAACATTTGTCATAATCGGTTCGCATCTTTCAACATTTACAATTTAATAGAATTGAGCTCTTTGACTTTGGTTTCGTAAAGAGAAAATTATCCCCAACGCTGCAACTTCAAATCCAGCTTCAGTTTCAGCTTCAGCTTCGACTACAACTCCAACCTCCGAGTCCATCAAGTTGGTAATGAAATATCTAACGACCGGAAGTCAATAGCAAATACTTAATAATGTTGTTGGCTTGGCCTGAACTGAGCTGAGCTGGGCTGGCTTTGCGTTGCGTTGCTTTGCGGTTGGTTGTTTGGTTGTTTGCCTGTGGCTGCCATTTTCCGTTGCTAATTTCCATTGCTGGGCTAAATTGCGTGTAGTTAGTTGCACGTTCCAACCTGTTGACGGGGGCAGGTGGGGGGAGTTGGGAAGGAACAGTTAAAGGTGTGCAAGAAAAAGTCTCAAGTGAAATTGCAGACTACTTAAAGGATATCAAAGCAAAGATAAATTTTTAAATGTTAAGTAATATACACTTTATGCAAATAATTCAAAGTTTAACAAATTTTTAAAAGCCGCTACAAATGTAAACAATTTTTTTGTAACTAGAGTCAAATTGAGATACATTTTAAACATTTTAATAATATAAAAACTTATTTATAATGGTAAAATTCTGACTGAGATATTATAGTTATAAATTTTAGCAATAAAATTTATTTTTTCACATGCCACAATTTAATTTCCAATAATTTTAAAAATCGATTGTAAATCTTTAAATTCTAAAAATTTTCGAAAAATCTAAAATTTATATTGGATGCATTTAAAATAATAAAAAAGATATTTTCAAATTTTTTATATCGCAGTTAAAAAATAGTTTAGTTTTTATTTTCATTCAAATTGCGAACAATTCTAAAAATCCTCCTTAAATGTAAAATAAACTCCCACCAATAATGTTACAATCTTGTCGATCGTCCACGTCATGTTCAGAAGATAATCACCTGTTGGTAATATACTCGTAGTTGGCAGCTTCTGAAAACTATAAAAATTCTTTACACCATTTATGCCCTGCAAATAGACAAAGCACGTATTTAATTTCAAATGAAACTGGATATTGCTGAAAATTGTAACCAACCACATAGGGACAGGTGTGATTAAAGGTGGAAGTTTCCTTGACGAGAGTGTAAACTATTTTTGCCACTGGATGATAGTGCCTATGGAAAGATTTGCAGGCATCAATGCTGTAGTCTATTAGCCATGGCTTATAGCCATTCTCCCTCTTAAACATTTTGAATCTGATCGTTATATCCTTGGTTGAATTCACAACATTCGCTAACATCGTTAACGTTGTCTTATTGCGGCTTTTGGCCCTGAGACGACATTCTGTAAACGCGACTCGCGATTTGTTGAACGATTCGCAGACAGCGTTTGTCATCTTGACCGAAAAAGCCTGTTGCAAATAAATATTTATCAAATCTGTGAATAGATGTGATGTATTATAATGCTGCTTACTTTGTATCCCTCGAAGAATGAGACTGCAGTTAACAAGAGTCCAAGTGCAAAGGTTAACCGTCTAATACTCATGTTGTATATTCTACTATTTGAGCTGCAATGACAGACTAAACATTAATCGCTTCATTTATATCTTTAAAATGCGAATCATTTAACTGCAAATATCATTTTAATATACCATTTATAGGAATTCGATCTATTATAATTCGAATGATTTAAATTAGCTTTAAATATATAAAAACACCAACATCGATTAATATTTTTCGACTGCACAAAAAAAATAAAAAAAATAAAATAAAATATATATTTATATACACTACTGACCAAATTAATAGGCACACTCTTTTTTTTTATTTTACAAGCTATTGAAAGTCAAATCTTTACAGTAAAACAAATATATTTGGAAAGGTCGTATAAATTCCGTTTGAATGATGCAAAATTTTCCTTAACCCATTGAAAATGTCGAGTTTATGTAAATGTCTATTTTTTTAACATTTTTCCGTCATTTTCATACAATAAGTGCCTTTTAAGCAATTTTCAAAAAATTATAAAAAATATAAGCGAAATGATTTTTAAACAGTTTTTTTTTGCAGTCACTCCTCAAGTTGTTTGAAATTGTTTTTGTTGTTTTGAAAGTTGACCTTTTTTAAAATTCGAATATGTCAATGGGTACTTAATGGGTTAAGGAAAGTTTTGCATCATTCAAACGGAGTTTGGATGACCTTTCCTAATATATTTTTTTACTGTGAAGACTTGACTTACATTAGCTGTTATAGTAAAAGGAAGAGTGTTTTTATTAATTTGTCCAGTAGTGTATATATATATATTTTTTCAATATAAATTGTATAAAATTAGTTTTATTTTTCTTACTTACGTGTCCACGAATATTCCGCAAATTTCGGCAAAAAAAAAGGAATAAAACATTTTCAAATTAGACACGTCATTATTTGTATTCAAATCATTCGTAAACTCTTCTCAATTCGAGTGAAGTGCAATTGTAGAGTCTGAGAAATTGGCAATCACTATAAAATGGAATTTAATTGAATGGCCAATTTGCAGTTATCGGAGATAACATGCAATATCCGGTTAGACCGGTTATAACCGGAAGTTAACTGGTTCTCACGCGTGCCAAAATACATTCACATTACAAATTCACAAACACTTATTCAATATTCATATCGGAATATGTTCTATATCAGGATGTTACATTTGGGAAGCTGATTTACTTTACAGCTGTGTCTGTGGCTCTAATTACAAGCTTTGTTTCGGAAATGCGTTGTTAATTGGCCGCCGACAAAACCTTATCAGCTCACTTCTTATCACTCGAATGATAAGCAATCATTCGGCAACACACAATGCGTACCAAAAATAACCTGCACTAATAAATTTTTGCGAGTGCTCCATTTCCTTGATGGCCTCTAAAAAAACATATAAAATAAAAAGATTCTGACGCTTTGCCGTTTTCTTGGTAATTTGATAAGCGCCCTTGGCGAATTGCGCACATACTATAAAATAAGAGTGTATGAAAATATTAAACACAAATGCAAAGATTAGACACATGAGTCAGAAAAGAAGTGGGCGACTTACTGGGGATTATGATTTGCTTACAGGCTCTCAAATCTATGCATAATGAGAGGGGATTTATGGACTACGTGACATTCGTAATGTCAGCCAAGCAATTGAAGTGATTGCGGGCATTTATTCTAATGCAGCTCTGATCTGTACGCTTAGCACCCTGCACTTGAAAATGAGAGTACACACGGCTCGCCAGCATTCACTCTATTCTTCTATTCTCTATAATTTATTTAAACTGCTTTCCCTGCGTAGTTACTAAGTTACACTCTCATTTAAAATACCCCGCAACCAACTCTTTGGACCAGCGGTGGGCAGGAAATCTGAATTTGGGAGCAGCCGCTAGCTCCCGGAGCCCATGCGTGCCCACCGCTGCTTTGGACTCTACTTTATTCTCTACACTTTACACTCACTACCTTACAGTGTACACTTTATGCTCTTATTTAAAAACTCTACAGTGTACATTTTGTATATACCCATTCAATTCTACACTCTACACTTTCCTTCTTTTTTCTCCAAGCTCTTCTCTAGGGCTTCTTTACACGGTCTACATTTGATACTCTATTCTCAACACATAATTCTCAATATTTTCTACACTTAAAAACCCTATACTCTACCCCTCAGCCTACTCTACACTTAATTCTACACATTATAAACTCTAGAGTCCTACTCTACAATCTAAGGACTACAATCTACAGTTGACTGTCTGCTCTCTACAATTAATTTTTGACTTCTTAATTTCTACAATCTAGAGTCTACACTTTACATTCTAAGTTCCTTAATCTTCAATCTTCTTAAGCTTTTTATTGCACTCGTACTCATAAATTTAATTAGATATGCAATTTGTTAGTTTTGAATCAGCATATGATAATTCATTCTATTGAATATGAATATTATTCATTTGTTCAGCATCGTATTAAGTCGTGCATTCAACGACTTGATTGACCTACTTCAGAGCGTGAAGAGCGAACAATGAACACCTCATCATCTCGCATGCAATCCAAGGGTCCCAGAAGTATCTACTAGGAATGAAGTCTAGGCATTAACACCCAAGTTGTTTGTCTTATGTTGTATGTTATGTTGTATGTTGTGTGTTTTGTTTTGTGTGTGGCCCAACGGAACTCCATCAAGAGTTTTGTTCAGGTCGGCAGCTCATAATGAATTTCAGACACGCACAGACGTTTTGTAATTTCAAGTTGTAACTACTGCGTTTTAAAGAGCTTTTTTTCCTTATATCCAACAACAAGTCATAAATGCAGACATGCATATAATGTCTGTAGATACTTAACCCATTAACGGCTAATGGGTATTTAAATACCCAAAAAAGTATTGACACTTTAAAAATTCTAGCTCGGGGCATGTGAGAGATATCGAGGCAAAATTTATTTCATAGTAAAGAGAAATAATAAAAATATAAGTATAAAATTTTAACAGTTTAGTTATCCTTGTTATACTTGTAGTTTTTTACATGTGAATATCTAGCTATTTTTCTGCATACAAAATGTTATGAAAATAGCTGAAAAATGTATGGAAATCGAAAAAATTAAATTTGAAGATAAAAATTTTTTTTTTGTTTCTTTCAACTTCTATGGTCTTCTAGGCACATATTTCCAAATTTCGTCAAAATCGTACCAGCCGATCTATGGGCAGCCATTAATGGGTTAAAGATGTACAATGTCAGATATGTATGTAGTTAGTTACATTTTTTGTTTAAATTTAGAAAAGATTTTATTTTTATAAGCTGCAAGAATTCCCATTATTTATTTTATTTTAATTTAATTTTATTTTGAATTCATTTTTTTTTCTTGTTTTTTGATTAAGTATCTCTCAGCAATGTGAATTGATATTATTAACATACTGTTAACATTATGTATCTTGCAGATACATTCCTGCACATACAATATCTTAAATTGAAAGGGTTTTTAACCTGCGTCTGTCGCCAATTTCATATATGCGGTTTTCTGATAATGAGCAAATGATCTCAGCGTTTGTCTCTGCCGACGTCGCGTCGTCGCCGTCTCTGCCCGCCGCCGCCTCGCGTCGCGTCGCCTCACGTAATTTCGATTCATTCATAGACTCAAAACTCGACGCCGCCGATTGTTTCATTCATAAATTTACCTGGTCGCGTAGTCATAATAGCTCTATCTTGCATTCCTTTTGCCGTTTTTCTCTTTCTTTTCTACAACACACACACACACACACTCACACATTCACACACACTTATTCTCCTGGCCGTGTTGCTTTATCACATTCTCATATATTATTTACCATGGCGATACGAATACGCCGCGCAGCGAACGGAAGCAGCGGAAGCGTCGACGCTGGCGGCGACGTTGACGTCGAGACGTCGATCATTGTTGTTGCGACTGCTGCTGCTGTTGTTGCTGTTGTTGTTGTTGCATGTGTGTATTTTTGACGCAAAGAAAACGAGCCGACAACATTGCTGCTGCTGCTGCCTCTTCTTCTTCTTCTATGTGTTCTTCGTCTTCTTCTTGTACAACTTGTTGTTGTTGTTGTCTTATTGTCTGTTGCTGGAGTTTTTTTTTGTTTTGAGAGAATGCGCGTGTAAAGCAACATAAGAAATTCATTCATAAATTCGATGCCATCGTCGTCGTCATCGTTGTTGCTGTTGTTGTTGTTTGCCTGCACAAGGAGTCTCTATATATATGCATGTGTGTGTGTGTGTGTGTGTGTAACTTGAGTTGATTTGCCATATGTGAGGTATGAGAACAGAATACAGTACGTCAAGTAATTCTGTTGACATGGAAAAAATGCAAACTTTTTTTTATAATAAGATATTATAATAATATTTTATAAACAAAGAATACAAGTTTTTTCTTTGCATAATAAAATATTATTGTCAACATAATTACTTGACATACTGTAATTCTTTTGCCTTTTAGTTGTTGGTCATTTGATCTTGATTATTCAACTTGTTAAAGTTCTTTTTTTGTGTAAGAGAGAGGGAAAAGAGAGGAAAAGAGAAGTGAAGCTTGCGAGCTTTTTTGAACTTTGTGCACGCTTACGAGTTGACTTTTGTGCACCTGTTACACCCTGTGTTGCCCTGTTTGCCCTCCCTTGCCTCCCTCACTCTCTGCACACACTCTGTGTCACCTGTTGCCCGCCTTTGCTTTTGCCTTTTGCCCGTGTTTTATTTGCTATTTGCTTTGGCTTTCATTTCGTGCGTTTTTTTTTTGTCTTCTCAGTGCTAAACAAACAGTTTGTTGTTGTGTTGTTTTACTAGGTGTAGCTGTTGTTGTTGTTGTTGTTGTCGGCACGATGTGATGGCCGTTTCCGCTCGCACACATTCACATTCACACGCACACACTTGCATACACTCTCCCACTTCTTACGCTCGAATATGTTTCGTTTGTGAATGAATTCCATTTCGTTTCACATCGTTTCGCTCGCTCTCTGAGATTTACGTAGCGAGCATTTCAATTCCACTTGTTGCACACATTGCACACACACACTCTCCCGCTCTGCCGCTCTCTCGCTCTGCGTCGCTTGCTTACTTGTATTAGTTGGTTCTCTGGCTCGTTTCTTCTCGTTGTTTAGGATACACAATGGACGAAGCGATCGTTTCGTTTCAGTTTGACTTCACAAATCCAGCAATCCAATAGATACACAGAGAACGTACGAAAAATTATTATTTCACTTTTTAGTTTTGTGTTTTTCGTTTTCGTTGTTGCATTGTGCAACGTGAAATTGACTTAAATAAATTTAAATAAATCTTATCGCGTCGTCGAGTGCTTACGTTACGCTATCTATCTATGTGAATATGTTAATGTGTGTGCTAAAAGAGAGATAGCCAATTGTTAAATTATATGTTTGGCCAAGACTCGTTCTCGTTGCCGTGGCTAATAATGATATCTTATATCTCTGCTGGCTGTCATGAGTAATTAGCGTTGTATGCTATCAATTCACAAAGACCCCATGTAACATTGAGATACATTTGTATCTGCAAGAACCAACGGCGTGTTGTTAACAAGAAGGGTCGCGACTTTTACTGACATTTCGGGTTAAATTTGTTGATGCTTTGATTTTCACGCCAATAAATTGACGGCAATTGACTGTGAATGTGAATGTGAATACATGTTGTGAGTGCCACTGAATGATCTGTGTATGATCTTCAATTGTTTTGACATTTGACACCCAAGAACACAATTTAATTTCAATTCAACAACAATTTTATTGTGCCAGTTGAACTACTTGTAAATAAATCAATTTTTAAAAGTAAAAGAAAGAAAACAAAAGGCAAAATAATGACAAATGAATGGATCGATTGGAGTGATTGCCGCATGTTGCCGCCTTTGCGTTCAGCCAACTACAACAACAACAACAATAGCAACAACCACAATAACATCAACAATAACAACAATAACAATATCAATAATAATAACCAGCAAACTTATCTTGGCAATAATTATAATTATCAGTGTCTAACAAGCAAATTTCACTTAAAAGCTCACAAATTGCAACAATTGCACACGAGCAATGGCAAATTGAGAGGTAAATTCACAGATACACAATAAAAATAATAAATATTTTTATTTGTAATATTATATATTTTAAAATAGCAACAAATAATTTTTAAACATGATACGTACAGTTGCGGTCAAAAAAATAGTAGTGCGTGCAATGAATTTACAAAAACTTAAAATTTAATGACTTTTCATTTATCCAAATTTTTTATATAATTTTTTTAAGATACGTTAATATATTGTTAATCTATCTGAGAAATCAAAGATAGTGAACAGTTATTATTTTTCGACTTAGGAATTTTTTCTTGCAATAGCCTGAAAAATGGGCGGTCAAAATAATAGTAGTGATGAACATATTCAAAAATTTTAATGATGAAAACGATCCAAAACCCCCTTTTTTTTATTTAAAAGGTTAGATATGTGAAATGCACTTAATAATTAACAAATTTAGTAATTTGTTGTGAAGCCTTTATCTTGAATTACCGCCTTACAACGACGGATCATGGCTTTTACATCGTTCTGTTTGTATTGAGCTCCAGGCGCTCCTAGCGATCTTCCAAAGATGAATATTATTTGTTGGTTGATGCTTGGCAATATCCTTCTTCATATCGGACCACAAATTTTCAATGGGATTCAGATCGGGGGACCGTGGTGACCACTCCACTACATTAACTTTTTGCTATGCGAACCATTCTTTCGAAGATTTGGTGATATGCCTTGGGGCTATGTCCTGTTGGAACCACCAAATTATCGGCATATCATCTGAAAAATACGGTAGCATAGTGTCCTGCAGAATTTTCACTTGTTCGTGCCTTTCCATTATGGTTATGATCCATTATATGGGTTGGACCCAATAATGTGTATATTCGCCCAGGTTATTATTCTCATACTACAATGTTTGATGGTCCTGCAGGTGAATCTGGGCTGATATTCGGACTTTAACGGATACCTTACATGTTGTCGAGATCCTCGACCAGTAATAAAAATAATTTTGGACACATCCGACCACTAGAGGTTTCTTTATTTCTCTAGGGTCAATTCAGATGATCCTTAGCAAATCGAAATCGCTTTTGGGCAGGTATTTTTTTCAATAATGGAATTTTTCACGGGCTTTTTTCTGCCAGATTATTATTTCGCAAACATCTAAGAATGTTTTACACACTTTGGTCCATACCAAAGTCCTTTTTTTAAGTGCTGCAGGAGCAAAAGGGTCGCGTTACAAAAACCTCACTACTTTTGTCACATGTCTTTTGGACATGGATCGAGGTCTTCCACATTTATCCTATTTTGGCGACTACTTAATGGCGTTTCTGATTATGGTTGGCAATCATCTAATCAAATTTTTCCACCTCCTTAAACGTTATCCTTTTTGAAATAAATTTTTTATAGGAGCACGCTTTTCTGGAGTGCAATGCTTGCCACGCCCCATTGTAACAACTCTAAGCAAAATATTTTTTATACAATTTATAGAAAATTATCAAATAACAATTATAAATATCAAATCAAGTGCCTTTCCTGCTTAATATCCTTTTTTTCCACTTTTAATGCATTCACTACTATTATTTTGACCGCCCATTTTTCAGACTATTACAAGAAAAAAATTTCTAAGTCGAAAAATAATAACTGTTCACTATCTTTGATTTCTCAGATGGATTTACAATATAATAACGTATCTTAAAAAAATTAAATAAAAAATTTGGATAAATTAAAAGTCATTAAATTTTAAGTTTTTGTAAATTCATTGCACGCACTACTATTTTTTTGACCGCAGCTGTATATTAAAAGAACTTAAATTGATATTTTATTTGATTTTTCTAATAATGTTTTATTTTTTGTATTTAATTGCTTCATAAGTTAATTAATCTTTGATTCTCTCTTATTTTCATTACAGATGTGCCCACTGCATTGCCGCCCCTTACACCTGGCACAAATCGTAAGGTGAACGAGGTTTTAAAAGCCTCCTTTGCCTCCTGGGAAAAGGAGGTGCAGAACTGTAATATAACCAAAGGTAATTATCATAATAAAATACAATACACACAATATTAAATTCCCATGCACTTGTCTTAATTACAATTGGTTGCATTGGCAACGCTAATAAAATAATAATTTAGAAAAATAACAAAAAAAAAATAGAAACAGTCGCTGGCAAAGACGTGATCATAAATGAATATTAATCGTTTCCCACAGCAATAGACTTTCAAATGAAATTTGGTTTACATCGCTCCCACGCACAACAACAATTAATTAAACAACCAATGAACGTGGCATTAGAAATAGTTATCAATTTAATTACGTTTTTCATTTGAATATGTTTTCTATTTGTATTTTTGTAGATCCCCGCGAATGGACGGAGGAACATGTCATCTATTGGCTAAACTGGGCCAAAAATGAGTTCTCATTGATCTCCATGGACTTGGGCCCATTCTGTAAAATGACAGGCCGCGAAATGGTCGAGCTGGGCAAAGAGAAATTCTTGGCCATAACGCCGGCATTCACGGGCGATATTCTATGGGAACATTTGGACATATTACAAAAAGGTACGTGACTCGCATTGAACAGCGTCAGTTGGCGCCACTCCACACATTAAATCAAGCCAGACACACAGCAATAATAGTTTCTCATAAAGTCGACACTAAATATTCATAATTTCAGTTCATTTGATTATTTTTAAATTGCATCAGAAACTACTATTAAAAAACAGAGATGTATAAAGATACACATGTTTTAGGTTATTGATAAGCTATTTGAGATAATCAATACAATTATTTTCATGATTTGTAGTTGTAGATAGAGATACAAATATAGATCTTTTATACGACAATTTTTAATTAAACTAAAATTTTTCTAATATTCCTAATTTCAATTTATTTGATTGACATGAAAAAAATAGAAAATTTGTGTGAATAAAGATATTAATTTAGAAATATTTTGTACAATTTATTTGCACTTTATGACTAATTTTGAGTCTATTATCAGTGTTATTATCACAAGTTTGATTCCCCAAATAGCATGTGAATTTTTTTTTGTGCAATTTTAAACCCAATAAAGACGCTTCAAAACAAAATTAAGCTGCTTATCAAGAGGAACGCAATGGAGAAAATTCAGTTTGGCGGAAGTCGAAGGAACGTTAACAAAATCAGGGACCAAATTCAAAGGTGGCGAAAGGTGAAAGGGAGAAAGGGGGTGGTTGTTATTTAGTTATGGGCGAAAACGGGTTCTATAAAGCGTCGCCTGTTTTGCCCGTTTCCTTCCTGTCCGGTCTGAGTCCGGTTTGGGTCGCAATTTGATTTGGCTGAGGTCGGACCTCGCACAACACACACACACACACGCAGAGACAGGAAAACTGGGTAAAAATCAGTGGGAAAAGTGTAACAATTTATTAATAATTTATTGAGTTTAAAAAGCTTTTAGTTTGTCGCAATCTTGTTAATGTTATGAAAATAAGTACATGCTACATTATATTGCTGTTTATATTATTATTATTATTGTTGTTGTTGTTGCCTAACTAATTTAATTTCCGTGGAAAAATAGATTGTGAAAAACCAAATGAGGATATTGTGCATGGAAATTCCTTTGAATCGGCTACCACCGCCTCGGTCTGTGGATCAGACCATCAGGTAGCCAATTATGCAACAACAACAGCAGCAACAACAACAACAACGCCAGCCACGACGCCTGTCTCTAACAACAATAACAACAACATCAGCAATAACAATAACAACAACAATAGCAGCAGTCGACTGACAATGGATTATGTGACATCAGCTGCGAGCAGTGATAAGAGCAACAGCTTCCACCCAACGCACACAGGTAAGCAATTGTATCTTATAGATACACCCCATATAAATATAAAAAGGAAACGAATTTATTTACGAATACGAGTAAAAGAGTTTGTAAATATGCGTTTAAAATATCAAATTGACAAAAAATTATCTGGCTATTGAGTAAATACCAGTATAATTTTTTTGGATATTGATGATTTGATAAAATATATATTTCAGCTTTTTATAGAATTTGATTTATAGAAATTTATATATTACACTTATTTTTGATTTTTATTTTATTAATAGAACATTGTTTTTTTTTTAATTCAACTTCAATTATTTAAATATTTATTTTGAAATCTTAACAAGAATTTTTATAACCAAATTAAGAGATGTTAAAATTAATAATTATAATTTATTGGATGGCTTTCTGCTTTTTATAAAATTTGTTTTATAGAAATTTATATATTACACTTATTTTTGATTTTTATTTTTATTAATAAAACAGTGTTATTTTTTTAATTCAACTTAAATTAATTAAAGATTAATTTTGAAATCTTAACAAGAATTTTTATAACCAAATAAAGAGAGGTAAAAATTAATAATTATTTTATGATAATTTAAAAAAATTGAAATTTTGTGGATAATTAAAATTTTTTTACAATTTTTAAATTAAAATTGAAAATTAATTTTTTTTTATTATTTTTAATAAAATTCAAATTTTGGGAAAAGTCCCACATAATTATTATGATACAAAATTATTATCGTTATGATTCCTGACACAAGTATTTCTCTTGCTTAAGGGTATACAATAGAGCTAAATACCAGATACAACTATAAGTCGTTTGCTATATCTGTATCTTACTGATACAATTCCATAAATTCACTTATATACGCGTTTAATTAGTGTTAAATCAATGATAAGTGATATGAATTGACCTATTAAGCTATCAGCCGTTGTTTATGGCGCATCCTCTCGTTTGGCATCATTTTGTATCTGTAGCTAGTAGATACATGTTCTTTTTGTGTAGTATTTGGCATATGTTTAGTGCATCCGGCAAAATGTTGTTTCAACAATAATTTGCTTGAAAGCCAATCAAAGAGGCACCTACGATTTAAATTTCAATTTGAATACCGATTCTGATCACAATTACGATTACGATTATGTATAGCTGCGATATCTGTCTTGCCCGTAATGGGGCAGTTCCAGATCTTTATTAATTGCTGAATGAAATACGGAATGCAAACCATTGAGTTGTGTTTTATTTGTTATTTGTGTGAGTTTTATTTTTTTTAATTTATTTATGTGAAACTGAAATTGAAACGGAAATTAAAATTTAAAACAAATAGCTAGAGATGAAGTCGGGTCGGGTCGGTGTCGGTGTCGATGGCGCCAGCGTAGGCAGCCGGAGACCACGTCGACAGCATATCTAAATATCTATTTAAATTGTTTACATATTAGGCATATTGTAAGACATTGCCAGCAAAAACGGGATCGAGACTCGACTGCACAGCTTGAGATACATTTATTTAATGCCATGTCGCCATGTACAAATTGGAGCGACAGCGACGCATCATTAATGCATTGTATCTGTATCTTTTGCATCTGAGCATCTGAAATTCCCCCCCATATCTCTGGCAGTGTTAACATGATGTAGCATGCGCCACAAATTTATTAATAATCATCTGCCCACAACAAAAGTCTCGCTCCAACTGCAGACACAGATACAGATACAAATACAGTTAGGCCTAGACTTCGGCCTGAGAAATTCTGTAGCTGCTGCTGTTGATTTTATAATAAATTAATTGAATTTATGGTCTTTGACACATTATAGCCATAAATGTTATAAACATTTCCATAGTTCGAGTAGAAGAGTGAGTCGGATAGAAAGAGGGAGAGAGAGAGAAAGATAGAGAGACAAGTGTGCGCTGCTAATGAAACAATCAACTAATTTGACAACAACCGAATTTTAAATCATTAAAATGAATTCCTGTCAAATAACACATACACTATCTAAAGTTTAAAGTATATAATAATTTGTTAAAATATTAATTTTTTTGTTATATCAAACTTAATAATTCGGAAATAAATTTTTTTATGTTATCCAGCGAAGTTCTTAGCTTAGAAAAAATCTTATTGAGTTTTTTTGAATCAAAAAGAATAAGAAACGAATTAAAATTCTGATTTTATTGTATTTTTTAATGCAAAACTCTTATTAAAAATTCCAAATCCCTATCAATAACTTTTGAAATAATATCAAGTATTGTTACAAACTTTATCACACAATCGAGCAACTCTCTTTGCGTAAGATTAACTGAAGACTGAGCAGCAGCAATAACAAGCAAATCCAAACTAAAATCTACATTAATTCTTAATCATAAATCGTCGTCCGAGTCTCAGTCTTTAAATGGTTCCTTTAGTCTCTCTTCTCATTCACTGTCTCCTTCTCTATCACACTCATCTCTCTCTCTCTCTCGCTCTTTCTTTTCAACACAACGTCTTCAATTTGATTCAATAATTTCTAAATGGACATGGCCCCTGTTGCCAGTAAGTTTGCCCGGTTTTTGTGCCTTGTATTTTGTCATCTTGTTGTTTCTTCTGTTATCCCCTAGCCCCTAGTCCCTCTATCCCCCCTCTATCTGCTCTTTGCTGTCCATTTGCCCGCATACAAATGATGTGTATATGGAACTTGGTTTGTCATCGTGCGGTGTATTTTGTGGCTGCTTCTTTTTTACCCTCCTGCTGGTTTTGTAGGTTGTTTGCTTAATTCGTTTCGATTGTCTTTTTGTCAGTCATTAATTTGCCGCATTTACATATTATTGATGTTCCCCTCGATCCAAGTCTTTCCCTCTCTCATTCTTAGTCTGCGCATTTGCATACATGAATTTATGAAGCTTTTTGAGCATGTGTGAAAATTGCTGAACCCAAAGTAGATTCCAAATGATTTTACAGATCGCAGAAAGAGTGCGTGACTTCTTGACACTTTGACTCCCTTTTAAGTCTCTAGAATTTAAGTATTAAGTCCTTTAGTGCAGTGGTAATTATGTAAATGAACTCTCGTCTTAATATTTATTTGATCCAGGTGTTCGACTCTTCGACTGTGAATTGTTTACTGGGCATTTAAGTGGCTTTTAAAGAACGTTCATCAAAACTAAAACAAATTATGATTAATTGTGCTCATTAAAATTGAGTTTATGGCATGCAAAAGTTGTACATACACAGAAAAAATCCAAGAAACAGTGTCATGAACGCCCGGCTACCAACTTGAATTTATTTTTATGGCCTTTTTGGTGTTTTCTGTGTGTATTCTTTTGTGAAGTTTGCTTTTAATTTGGAGCCACAGTCCCTGCATCGACAACCAACAAATAACGAACACCTACAACGAAGTCAACGAAGCGCAAAAAGTGTTAAAAATGCTGCGAGTTTCGTCATCGTTTTGGAGAGTATACGAATTTGAATCTAGATACAAATTTATAATCCATAGTTCGGGTGCGTCGAATGATTTACAATGAGTTTGATACTGAAATGCATTAGTTTTAGGTGTTATGTGGCATAGGGCATAGGTTCTGCTTCGTTTCTTCACTTTCATTCATGTTATAATTGTATTTCTTTTATATTTTCTTATTCTGTTGAGACCCTGTGGCTAAAAAGTTGAACGGGTCTTTTATGTTTGTGAAAAGAGTAAACAGTAAACATAATTGGGATTTGGCAGACTGCTAAAAGTCTAAGCGTTGGCTTGGTGGATGGTATACGCGACTCTTACTATTGAGATGAAGGTTCAAATCCCAACTTCCTTTTTTTTGAATGTATATTTTTTTGTAATTTAATATAATTTTTAAATATATATATTTTTTTAAATTAAGTACAGGGTCCCACACCGTCTGTTTCACTATTTAGCTGCGTTTTTCCTTGCACACTTTCAATCAATTTTCGCAGCTAACGCTTACTCATCGTTTTCTACAGATACAATAACTCACAGATACCTCCTCACATATGATTGTGTATCTGTGTATCTGTGTATCTGTGTATATGTGTGTATCACTGTCTGTGGACAGCCAGGGTCTTTTGAGTGTTTTGGTTGAGAGCGCATCTAGGCTAGTGTATCTTAGATATTTGCACGCAAAATTGTTTTTATTAGCGCTGACTTTTCATTGTTCTCTCTGCGTCAAAGCGATGATGCGACCTAAAATATGCCCAGATTTGAACTACATTTCTGGCTTAATTAAAAGGGCTCTCTTAAGGCTGGTCGAAAAGCAGAAAAAAGCCATCTTTCATCAACTAAGCAAATGAGTTTTGCCACAGAATTCTTTTGTTAAATGTAGATTTGCGAAAATAAAAATTTGTTCTATTTACAGTTCTGCTTTTTTTTTTTTTTGGTTTTATTATATTTGTATTTTTTTTAGTTTAGTTTTGATGCGCGTTGTGTTGTTGTTTTTTTTTATATTTCTACACAATAAAATGCCTGATGCGTGAAATGTTTGTCCAAGCTTGAAGAGTTGCCATTGTGTTGCCGTTGTTGATTCATGTTCATCATCAGCAACATGAGCAACATCATGCTGATGTCGGCATATAACCTCAGCCCAGTCAACCAACCGATCAGACAGAGACCTAAGAGACCCGTCAGACAGACAGACAGAGAGACAGACAGCCAGTCAGTTTTGGTGAGTGCTCCACTCGCTTTTCAGATCGCTTGGACGTTGCAAGTTGCGTCTTTTTTTTTGTTGCCTCACAAAATGACACATTTAATGCATATTTGACTTGTAGATACATTTGACTGCACATGGCAGACGCACCTCCTCCCCCTCTCTCTTTTATCGCCCACTTCTTACTCCACCTTCAACTGTATAAAACGCCTCGGGGTCAGAGTCAGAACTAACGCCGTTGATCATCACATTGCGTGTCACACTCACTCACATCGTGTCTTGAATGAATACCGCGAATACGAATATGTACTTACATACAAGTACTTGTATTCATAAGTGTGTATGGATACTCGCATTTTTTCGTGACATTTGTGGACTGTTGAGTGTGTGCCAAGCGTTTTAGTTTAGTTACAGTTTGTTGATTTTGAAAGCGACAACGGAATTCTCTGGCATGTGACAGATCACACCGTGTATCTTTAAGTCTGTGTGTATGCATGTACGTATGTGTGTCAGTATCTGTGTGTGATTGTAAGTGTGTACCAAAAAGAATTTAATTAAATTTTACTATTTAATAAGAAACTAATAACAAAGTTATCGGAAATATAAAGTTTTAATCGATATTGTATTCGATAAAAATCAATAGCTGTTAAAAACGAGTTATTTTTTGAATATTAAATCGATACAAATTATTACATACATACATAAACAGAGCTCGCAAATAACAGTTAACACTTATTTCTTTTTCGATCTGTTCACTGAAAAAACAGAAAAAAACTAAAACCCAGAAGATTTTTCACTGAGAGAAACACTTACTTCATTTCGTTTGTGCTCTCTGCTCAGTATTTTCCATTTAGAAAATAAATTCTTTCTGTAAACTAATAACAGTTAAAAAAAAGACTTTTTAGCTAGTGCTCCCGGAATAACTGTTAGAAAATGAGCAAAACACAAAAGTGTTAGTCAAAAGTGTCTTTTTAATATATATCCGGTATGTGATGCAGCTGTATCATTCCTAAAGTTTTAATTACAATCTCAGGTTTGCACTCCGATTTATTTAATTTGCCATCATATTTAAAAAAAGAATGAGTTTTGTCTTTTGGACGACCCATTTTACGCAAAATTGTAGCAAAAATAAAAAAAAACGTTTTAAATTTTCAGAAGGCACTTTCGATGTTTTCTCCAGACGAAACAGTTTTTGAATGACACAACCATAAGGAAACCAAATTAAATGTTATTTCTTGACTGAAAATCCTACTGAGAAAAAAACACAAATGAATGTTTTGTTCTGATCCCTTTTATCGTTCTGTCGGCTAATAACTGTTATTTTCTGACACACTGAAAGTGTTAACTGTTATTTGCGAGCTCTGTACATAATATTCATAGAGATATTAAAAAATTTAGCAATGAAAACTTGAATTGAAATAAACGGAAACAGAAAGTTCAAATAAGATTTTCAGTACAATGTATTTGATATGTTTGACAATAAATAAAGCGCTCCATTTTCCAAATAAAGCATTATTAAAAACATGGATATAAAAAAAGTTTATTGAAGACAATTAAGGATATCACAGTTGTCGATATTTGAATATAACTAAAAAAGTAATCGAGCTAAGGAAAATAAAAATCTTATAACATTTTAAACCGACATGTATCTCGTGAACGAAATAAATTTTATGGTACATAATATTATTCGTACATAAATTAGCATACAATGTAAGGCACGCAGTCGTAAAATGAATAGTTTAGGGTCCCATCCACCCAATATTAATTACGCTAAATTCAGCCATTAACGCAAGACACTTTTGCACCTCCCACAAATTATGTAGCAACGGAGCAGAACAGGGAAAAGAGAGAGAAAAGGAGAGAGAGGAATTCTCTAGGTGGTCTCTCCACGCACCATGGCCTAGATGGAACTTACAAGTTACAGTACATAAAGCTACCAAGTCATAACATCAACGACTGCGACTAAAAAAAATAAAAATTATGTGGATTGCAAATTTGTTAAGGTCATAAAATTAAATTTCATTTTTAATTTTAACGCCATTGTTTTTTTGTGCCAGTAGTCGAAAAGTAGGAGGAGAAGTTAAATTAACTGGGCGAACTGAGAAAAGTGTAAGAGAAGAGAAGAGTTAGTATAAAGTCAAGTCGAGGCATATTATTAAAGCATTTAGCGGAATTTAATGCGTCTACTTCGGCTCTGCTCTTTTAGAGCAGCATATTAATCATTCTGGGAGCAACAATGGTTAGAACAACCTGGCCAAGAGGCCTTCAAGCCAGAAATCACATTGCCAGCTAATTAACATAGTCGACTTGGACTTCAAGTTGGTGGACTCCAAGTTTCGAATAGGAGTTGGAATTGTACTACGCATCGCTGGTCAACAGTTGTTATTGTTTTTGTTTTTGTTGGTGGTGCTAATACTTTTGGTGGTGATGGTAGTGGTGGTGTTGCTGTTGCTGGGGAGCGCGCAGAGCTGTGAAAATTCAAGTCAACGGTTCGGTTTAATGGTATTTTCTTTGTTGTTGTTGTTGTTGTTTTTGTTGTATTTTTCTGTATTTTAGCATGGTTCAAAAGCCGCACAACCTAGAATTTAAGCTCTTCTCGTATCATATCGTATCGGGGGAGTTGCAATTCCGATCTGTGGTTTCCCTTTCTGCTTTTGATCTCTCCATTTAAATACTCTGTGCCAAGGGTATTACAATTATATCATGAAATCAGTATAAATATTTTAACCAGAAAAATGTTTCGTTTTTAAAAAAAATATTTATCAACTTTTATAATGAATTTATTATATTTTTAACTATCATTAGTTTGCACATTTAATTTAATTAATTATTTATAATTACTAATAAATATTTTTTATTAATTTAAATATATTAAAAAGTACTTTTACATTTGTTCAAAGTCATAAAACTATATCACATAGTCTGAGCTATAAGGCTATCTACATAAATAAAACTTGGTACAGATTTTTGCTACTTGCAATATATACATATATATATTAGAATCTGCCAGATCCCTATAAGATTTATTAGTCATAGTAGCGATCGCAAGAAAACCAAATTTGAGTTTAAAAAACTATTTTGTTCTTTGAGATATTTAATTATATTTTATTCAATTATATTTTGTATAACCCCACCAAATTTAATTCAAATTTATATTTTAAAAGAACAATCAGTCGAAAATTAAGTACACCTCTCGGCAAGGGTATCAAATATCTGATAAACATTCTTTCTCATTTATTTTGTGCTGTGGTTGCTGCGATCGTCAGCACTGAGAATAAAACATTGTTGCTGCTGTGGATTTCGCTTAATTTATTACCATATTCAGTTGAATCTGACGCGCGCCAACGGCAACACCAGCGAGATGGCATTGGATCTACCCATACTATATACTATATACTATAGTTATCACCCCCGCCTGCCATACCTAAAGCCTCTTTAGCCCCCTTTAGATCGCATAGGTAAAATTCAAATGGGTTTTAGGTACGAGTATATTCGAATATTTTTCGTATAGCCATTGTTGCTGTCGACGTCTCCTCGATGTTGTTGGGACTCGAACTGCTTTTTTTTTTTCAGTTTTGTTGTTTTTGTTGTGCTCGTTTTATTTCGTTACGTACGTAGATGTAAATTTACGCCATAGAAAAGCGTTACGGTCGAGTTAATTTAAAACAAAGAACATTCAAAAGAACAACATCAACGGCAACTGTGAGTTGAACTTTTTGCTGTTGTTGCTGTTGTTGTTCGGCTCGGGGGGAAAAAAATTAAACATTAAATTGTATAATGCGAAAGCCGCTAATAGCAACAACAACAACGAGAACAACAACAACGAGAACAACAGCAACAAAGTTAAAGGCAATGAACGAAACGCAGAGAGACGAATTGCATTGGATCGTGAATACGAATATATGTACGAATACATTCATAGTTTAGAGGTTCATATGTAACTACACGTTACGAGTCTAGGCTGCAGTTAGATGAATAGATAAAGCTATTCGCAAATATACTCGCAAACGTATTCGTACTTGCTGTGAACTGCCCTGAACTCTGTTTGGAGTTCTTTCAAAGTTCTACGAATGGAACTTCAATATAAATCATTTTAAATTATTGCTTACGTTTCATAAATTCAATTTGGCTATGAATGTATTTAAAGCTATTTATTTTTGAATTTTCTCAGCTTTTATGCAATTTTAAGTTAGTTTAATTCTCTTTTATAATTATTTTATATATCGATACGTTTTGGAATAATGTTTATTATTTATTCTCATTGTTTATATCAGCGGTGGGCACGAAATCTGAGTCGAGAGAGCAGCCGCTGCTCCCGGAGCCACTGCGTGCCCACCGCTGGTTTATATTCTATATTTTTATTTTTTCAAAGTTCGTTTCAAATTTTATTCTGTATGTGTGCTAACATAATAATTTTTTAAAAAAATTTGTTTCCTTAATTTTTCTATATACGAGTAAAAACTCAAAACATTATCAAAAATTAAAATGTTAGTTTAAATTGATAGTTTCTTAAATTGTTATTTAGACTAAAAACTAGATTAAATTGTGCACATTAGTCTAAATTTATCGAAAACTCTTGAGTTTTAATTCCTTTAAAGTAGCTCATCTCTTTATAATGATGGTTCATTATAAGAAATACTCTTTTAAAATTGTCCACTTTTGTCTGAGCTTATTTTAAAATATTTATTTATAACTATTCACATTTGGCATTGCAAAAACGAATCAAAATCGTGCATGGAGGCAAGTTGGCAATTAATTTGCAATCAACTTTCAAAACTTTATTTGCCAAGCAACAACAGCAACAACAACACTTTATGCATCATTAAGAATTAGGCAAACAAAAAAAAGACAAACGACAAAATGGAGAAATAGACAAACACACACGCACACACACACACATACACGTCAATAAGCTCCATCTGGTTGGACACACAGATGAGGCCCGATTTGTTGTTGGCCAAGTTTTGTACGCCAATTTATAATTATTAACTCTGGCAAACTAACAAATAAATAAAATCAAATTATGTTTGTGGGGGAAAAATCGTTGTCTTGAGATTGAGACGGGATACTAGAGACGGGAGGGTTGTCCAAAAGGGGGCTGACTAAGGGGGAGGCAGGGAGGGGAGGGCGAAGAACTACGCGAACATCCGCTTTGCAGTCGTCGAATGAATGGGGAATCGAAAAGCCGGTTCGCAGCTCGATTGAATAAGTGAATGAATCGAAATGAATGAATGGAAATGAATGAACTGTAACTTGTTTTAGATTCGCAGTTTAACTAAACAAACGGACAAACGAATCTGCCTAGACGACGACTTTAACTTCAGCCTCAACATCGACTGCCAACTTCCAACTTCAACTCCATCATAGCTCTATCTCTGTTATACTTCAATTGTATCTGTGAAAGCGTGTGTGTGAGTGTGTGTGTGTCTGCCAGAGCTTTGTGTAATTTGGTTTACCTCTTTTTTTTAATTTATCTGTTTTTGTTGTTGTTGTTGTGTTGCTTCTGTTGCTGCCTCAAAAGAGTTCACATGAAAGAGACGGCAACGGCGACAAAATGTTGACCGGATGTGAGGCTGCGCTTTTTTTTCTGCCGTTGCTCCTGTCTATGTGTGAGTGTGTGTGAACATCTGATTTGGTGTGTGTGTGTGCCAATAATTACATTATTAATGCGAATTTCATGTCAAAAGCAAACAATTTAATGAAAAATAAGAAAAATGATTCAATTTTTAAGTTTTAATAACAAATTAAATTTTAGATTCGTGAGTCCACAAAATTTCAGCTTTTCAGTGTTGTTAAGAGCGCGTTTATTTTTATATAGTTTTTTCAAAGACTGCGACACATTTTTGTCAATTTTCGCGAAGCTTTTCCCATTTTCTTTTTATCAGCCGCAATTTCCGCCTTGAGTTTACGCCCAAAAAAGTGAAGTTTCGTCTGCTAAAATATCCGCTAATACTCCGCCCACTAGAAATCACTTGAAATCACTTGAAATCATCATTCAGTCAGCGCTGCGTCTTTTTGCAATTTCCTTGCATATTTCCGCTGTTACAGTTTTCATCGGCCCCTTTTTGGCGTTTGCCACCAAATGCAAATGCACTTTTTGTTTATTTGCCTTTGCGCGGCGTTTACAATTTTCATTAACGCAATTTTCATTTCTGGCCGCCAGCTAATTGAATTGTGTGAATTTTGAGAGAATTTTTCAGTGGTTTTTGCAAATCGAATTATGCGCCCGAGTTGAAAGCAAATCTTAAAGATGCAAATGTATTTACAAGTGCGTGGATCTATTTACAAAAATTTAAAATATAAAATATGTTGCAAATAGTTTTAAATATTTTTTTTAACAATTAAAACTAACATATTTAAGCAATGTTAAAGATACAATTGTATCTACAAGTGGAATTTAATTCATAAACTGCTTAGGTATATTTAAAAAATTTAGAATTTAAAATATGTTGAAATTAGGTTTAAACTTTTTACTTTTTGTTAAAAATAAAACTTGCATATGAAAGCAAATCTTAAATATACAATTGTATATACAACTGGAATTTATTTCATAATTCAAATCAAAAAATTCTGAAATATCCAAGCACATAAATTTATCTCACTAATTATAGTTGAGATCTAGCTAATATATTTCTCATATTGACCTTGCTAGAGAAATCTACCCTCAGATGGCGATCCAACACCCTTGGGAAACTGAAAGCGAAAACCAAAAACCAAAACAAGAACATTGAAATGCCGACACTTGTCACTCGACAGACAGACAGACAAATAACAAAATTATATAGAAATGCGGCATTTGTGTATCGTTATGAGGGAAATGCAACAAATAAGCTAAGGGCTAAATGCACAGAGGGTGCAGCGCCCTCAGCCCCTGGAGCAAGTGCAGCATTTGGCCGGGGGTGGTTCTCAACTGCATACAACAAACACACCTGATGGCTATCAGTGAACTAAAAAAACCACCACCAAAAGGACCTG
Source organism: Drosophila recens (assembly GCA_037043495.1). Lineage (NCBI taxonomy): Eukaryota > Metazoa > Arthropoda > Insecta > Diptera > Drosophilidae > Drosophila > Drosophila recens. The sequence continues at coordinate 53,093 of JBAMBJ010003424.1, forward strand.
CATCGGCATGTTCCTTTACCTTTTGCTGACCAAGTTCATGAGTCCTATTCCTGCACAATTTGTTGGGCCGTCATTTAAGAAATGTTATAATTTGTCGTTGTCAGTTGCCAAGCACCTGAGCGATTCAAGTTGTTGTTTTACCGTGAGTTTGTGCTCTGGACAACGTGGGAAAATTCTCATTCCAGTGGAATAAAAAAAAAGCTAATGCAATTTGGGCTGCGGGTTCTCGTAAATTCAGTGCAAAAGTTGGTCGCTTGATTTTTATCAGTCAACCGACGCCCTGTTAACTATTTTTATTTCTCTCTCGCTATCTCACTCGTTTCGCCCAACTGTCTCTGTCGCTCGTTTAATTTTCACATCGTTATGCGTATTGTTGTTGCCTCATTTATTTGTCTACATTTCGTTTTTTTGTTTTTCTCTTTTTGCGCTCTCTTTGTTTTAAATGCGTCAAAGTGTAAATAAATTTGAATTTTCAGCTTGTTTTAGCTTTTAATTTTTCGTTGGCCCGTTTCGTCTGTGCCTTTTGCCATTTTAGTCTCAAACTCCGAGTTGGACTCGGACCCGAGCCCATCCCATCTGAACTGTCGGCGTTTTGTCTTTTGATCTGTGCGCTTGCGCAGCTGATTTGTTGTTGTTCTCGTTGTTGCTGTTGTTGCCTCTTTCTGTAAATGTTGTTGATGTTGTTTTCATATTGTTTCATTTGCAGCTCTTTGTTTTTATTTGCTTGCCATGTTTCTACTATTTGCCCAGACTCTAGTACTTGCCTCTCATGTCATTTGCCTAGATAACGCAGCAAGTTGACTTTTCGAGGCTATATATTCCCAAGAATATCCTATGTTTTGACAATAAAATATTCTCACTGGGTCAGATTTTCAATTATTGAATTCATTCACTCAGTGTGAAAAGTTCTGCCTTCTAGCTCTTACCGTTTGCTTTTTTCGTTAGTTATCAGTCTTCAGTAAGAACAAAATATTTTAATTATACAGTAAGTTAAGTATTGTTTAGGTAAGATAAAACAAAAAACTTCAATAAACCAAAAAAATAATATCAATTTTAAAACCATTAAAAAGTATTTTTTCTCTTATGCAAAATGAATTATGAGAATTTAAATTCTGTCAAAATGTTGACGTGAGTGTACAATTTTTTTTTTATTTTTATAAATAAAAGGAGTATATTTAAGGCATTTGGCATCAAAGTTACTTCAACTGTAGCAAGTATCTTGCTCCCTTCCCTATTCTCTCTCTCCCACGCTGCAATGTTGTCCTTGGCCAGGACGCAATGAGCTGGAACGTGAGTCGCGAGTCCCGCTATTGCCGCCTTCGCCCTGTTGTGTGTCCTGTTCGACCATTTGTCGTGTAATTTATCAAAAACTCCAACTAAAAACGTGGGAAAACATTGCGCAGTATTATTCGGGGAGGTAGCTATTAAAAAGCCATTGCGTTTATGCAATTAACGAGCTACAAAATGCAATTATATCCATACAGTACACAGATAGATAAGTAGAATAGATACCCATTACTTCCACTTCGGTTTCGATGGCAAGATCAGTTTGCCAAAAAATAAAAGGGAAGAAAAATGCTAAAAATGAGAAGGTTTATTATTGGTCATTTCATGCGAAAGAGCGTGAAGAACAAGGAGAAGGGGAAGAGGCAGCATGACAAATGAGCAAGGTTGTTGTGGGTCGGAGTGCACAAAAAGCCGCAGGATATCTCGGTGAATCACAAAAGAAAACAACAAGCAAATGAGAATACAACATCCGGTAATTTACTTCCTTTAGTTCCGTATTGAAACCTTGAGGCGCTGAGAAGAGAACAGAACACAAAAAATCAGAAGAAGGGACAGAAGACAGGAGAAGAGAAAGACCTCAAGAACATTCAGTTCAGTGCCTTTTGTATTAGCTCGCAAGTGGTAGAGATTTCAGATTTATGAATGAGCCACAAGTGCAGCACCAGAATGCGAAGGAGCGATAGAGAGAGGGCGAGCGAATGAGTGAGAGAGAGCTAGATTGCAGTAAAGGACAATGCGTCGGCGCAAGTAAATTAGGCAAGCTGAAGGCAAAGTGGCCTGGCAGGTAGTCAACTCGATTCGACTTGAGTCGAGTTCAGTGCTGGCACTTTAGCTAGTTTGTAGCTGGACTAAACTAAAACAGAAGCGGTAAACATTTGAGAAATTAAAATAGCTAGAGATCTGGATACTTTAAAAAATAATTATATTACTTTTTTCTATTGCTAGATTACTTTAATTTATGGGAAAAAATCAAAATTTAATTTGCGAAATTTACAAAAAGTTTAAAAAATACGCCAGAAATCTATTTTTTTTTTGAGTAATTTAATTACTTCGAATTATTTTAAAATATTATAAAGTTAATTGTAAAAATTGTGTAAATTAGGGGAAACAAAAAATTAAAAAAAAAAATTGTATTGCATTATTATATTATTATTATATTTAATTAATTTTTTTATTTTAATTTGAGAAATAGAAGTAAATTTTGCATTTTAGTTATTCAAAAAATATGTAAATTAGCAAAAACAAAAAATATTGAGAAAAATATTTGACGGCAATTTTTTTTATTAATTTGTATTTAATATCAATTTTTTTATTAATTTTTTATTTTAATCCGACAAATATAAGTAGATTTTGTATTTTAGTTAGTTGACTTCAATCTGCATTTTTGTAATAATAAATAACTATACAAAAATTATAAATTTAAAAGCTCTAAATTTAATTTAAGGTATTCTAGCTACCTTTTTTTTATCAATTTAGCGCTTAAAATTTTGCCAGCACTGTTCGACTCCTGACATTCGAATATCCTTGCCACATAAATATACTCGTATTCCCATATTCCCATATCTTTAAACACATCTTGCGTGTGCAACCGTTTTTGCCCTCAGACTCGGACTCGGACTGCCTGCAGTTTTCTCACAGCGTTCACAACTCGGAACCAAAAACTCGGAAATGTGTGGGCGATTGCATCGATGTGTGCGTGTGCGTGTGTGTATGTGTGTGGCACACAATCTGGCTGCGGAATAAAAAGCGCAAACTCAGAAACACACACAGAGACAACAGTTGTCCAACATAAAACTGAAACTGAAACTGAGACTGAGTTTTGAGTTTGAGCCTGGGGTCGCTGTCTTTCTCTTCTTTTCTCTACGCACACATGTTGTCCGAATTCGGTTGTTCTTGTTGTTGTTGTTACAGTTGTTGTTGTCGTAGTCATGGTGATAGTTGGACAGGTGCACAATTTGACGTTCAGTTTGAGCTCGAGAGTTGCAGGGTTTCTCATTCCAGGGTTCAGCTTCATTCGTTTGTGCTTTGCCTTCACTTTATCGCAGTTGTTGACGTTGTTTTTGTTGTTGTTGTAGTTGTTGCTCTTGTTGGTGTTGTTGACCGCATGCCACCTTCTGTGCCCAGTGGGAAACGGGGCATTAAATGAGCCATTTAGCGAGTCACTCAAATTTTTAGAACTGACCAACTGTCCGAAAAACAACAACAGCAGAGAAATAATAAAATAAAAGCGATCCATAAATTTCAGCTCAGATTGAGGATCGTTTTAACTATTCAAGGATTGATCGATTGATATATACTTCCTGTTTCAGATAATAATAAATGAATCTGATCAATTGGATTCACTTTAAGATATTTAGCAAATATACCTTAAATGGTAAAATTAATAGTTACAAAGTGGTAAAAACATCTCAACTTTAAAAGTTGTGAAAAATGTATTGAAGAAACTTAAAATTTGAGAAATAATTTGGGCAGTAAAAATTAAGAAAGTTCGAGATCACAAATATTTTATTAAAAAGTGGGTAGTCT
>JBAMBJ010003425.1:0-33473 GCA_037043495.1 Drosophila recens
TGTTGATTAAGGTTTTATAGACAAATTATGTCAATTTAAAGGTAAACATAAAGCAAAGACGGATTCATTTCAAGTCAGTTGAGTCTGTCTGATGATAAGATTGGTTCGGTACATGCATTTACTTGAATGTTTCCATTTCCGATTCGTTTTTAAATAGCATAATAGCCATTTACTGATAAGCATGTAATAATGTAATTAAAGTGTATAATTTTAAGTAATATACTACATAGGGAATTTTATATTAATATTAACTTTTTTTCGCTGTGAATATTGTTTATTGATTGCGATCTGCATTTAAAAGAGTTCCGTTTATTGAATTTGGCTCCAGTTGGCCAAAGGGCGTGTTACCAAAGGCTGCCAATGTTAAAAGTAATTTTGATTTATTGCAATGAAGTTTTAATCTTCGTTATGTTTCCTGTTATATATGGGAAACTATGACAAGCCCCGGTTGATCTCATTGGTCTAAGTTGTTCATAGCGCGTGTCGTTTGATATTGAACTTGGCGCTGAGTCTGAACCTGGTTCAGTCTCTGGCTTTGACTTTGGAGTGCGACTTTGCGCGTAAACATGGTCTTGTTTATAGGTTTTAGGAATTACATATATTATACTCGTATTCTAATTGAAAAATATTATTAATTTATTTATGTTGTCAACGGGCGGACTGACAATTGTAGGCGTTATTGCTGAGACATTTTATGTCGCATTTTGTGCATTAAACTCGTTTTAGCAATTTGTATGCAATTTTGAGTAAAACACATTCAAGTATCTTATCTTTTAATGCGAAACATGAGCTAAGATGTGGACTTGGGTGCTTTTTTTTAGCATAAAATTATCGAAGACAAAAAGATCTACATAAATCTATTGTTTTCTGTATATGTATCTGTATTTGTATCTTTTGTATCTGTATCCAAGACTGAAATACACTGCAATTGCCGTAAAGTACCGGCTTTTGTCGAAAATACTTGTTTCTCTCAAAATACGATAATGAAATTCATTCGTTCTACTCGTAATCCATGCAACAAAGGAATGCCACTAAGATTCTGGGCGGGAGGTGCCGAGTGACGACTTCAAGTAATCACAAAAGAGCAAAAAACGCAACGAGCCAAAAATACAAATAAAAATAAAAGAGAATTAATTAAATGCATTTCTGTTTAGCAACAAGCAGTCGCATTTAGTCGACTTTTGTTTTGACGTACAAGCAAAAATGTTTAATTTGTTTGAAGAGGGGCAGGTTTGCTTTAGACTGGTGATAATTTCAATAATGAAATCGTATCATATACCAAATATTTAATTGAATTTCGAGTGCGTTAGTATTGTGAGTACTCACTTGTATCTGTAGATTTAACACTTGCTAATCTCAAGGTCGTTTAATTTGTTTTATTTTTGTAATTGATATGTTCGTCTAGACAGGTTTAAACAGCAGATTTATTAAGGAGCTGTTGAAACACGTGTACATTATAAATAATATTAATATGCATATTTATGCTATTCTAATTTAATGACTTGCATATTTTGATTCGTTTAAGAGCCAAATCTTCTCAGCTTTCTTCTGAAGCTATCTTCTCGCAGTCTCTCTCAAAATCTATTGTTATACCAATCAAAGGGTTACCAACTTACATACATATATTGTATATCAAATCAGCCACATTGAGCCCTATCAATTTTAATTTCATGATAAAAGTTTACCATTACACGGCAAACGTTGAAATACAGAAACCCAAAACCACCAAAAACACATGACACCTCCAAAACCTTTGAAGAAGCTATGTATATAGGAATGTGCTACCATGTATGTATGTACATATGTACATTTATAAGTTTCATTGTATGTATGCATGTACTATCCCATATGTTATATGCTATATGCCTGGGCTATGATACCATAATCCACGAATAAAACTAAAGAAACCACAGCAAACACAAAAAAAGCTCACAAATAGTTCAATGAACTGTTTTTGTCTTCTGTATGTTGCTATGCTGTTCGCTCTCTCTCTCCCTCTCTGTCTCTCTGTCTCTCTCTGTCCCTCTCTGTCTCTCTCTGTATTTCTCTCCTTCTCTCTGGCTCTCCCTACATACAATGTATATCACTCTCTGCTCATCGTTCACATCGCTCTCCGTGTGTTTCTATTTATGTTTATTTGTGTATTTGAATTAATTTTTGTATCTTTAAGGTGGCCAATACTTAGTTGAAGTCTATTAACTCGAAATGCATCGAAAGCTTTGTGTTTCGGTATTTCTACGGAGACTTTAGTATAAAAATAGTCTGTTGAGTTTTCTATCTCATCTGCATCTGCGTATCTGTATCTACAACTCTATCAGATATTTTTTTTTTTTTTAGTTTGTGTATTTTGTCACGTAGCCATCGTCTGGTAGTTTTGAATGAATTTTGATAGCAGGCACATGCAACACATTTTTACTCAAATTCAGAGTGCCACGAATCTTTTCACATGCCTCCAATCAAGTGTGAATAATGCCAATTTGGGTAGCAATAAGCAAAGCATTTAGGCTTAATTGTTATGCTGATGGAGGCGCTAGATGGATTGGTTTCAGCTTTAAGCCATAGTCGTCTCACCTGACAGGTGTACAAACACACACTAAGCTGGCCCAAGTGTAAAAGTAACTATGTATGTGTCTGTATGTGTATGTGAGTGCCGGCTCACGTTTCATGCTTTTGTCTGGGGGTCTCCAAACTTCATCGCCTCTTTTTGGTCAAGTATTTTATTATTACATGTTGAAGAAAACAAAGCAAACACCGAAGCTCTTGTACCCATTAAGATGTTTGTATCAAGTCAATAATTGTAAGCATTAAAAATTTTGAAAATTATTCGATATTGGTGTTTCGATCTCAGATTCAATTGTAATTTTATTGTCTTTTTTATTTTGAATTTGTGTATTTATTTAATTTTTTGTTATGTGACTTGTTTTTATAATTGACTTTAAGACACCACTTTGTTTACTTCTTAAAAAAAACAAAGTAATTAAAATATATAAAATAAATAAAGTAATTAAAATAAATAAAATAAGTTAAAATAAATTAAAATAAAATAAAATAAATAACATAATTTAAATAAATAAAACAAATAAAATAATTTAAATAAAAAAATAAATAAAATAAATAAATAAAAAAAATAAATAAAATCAATAAAATAAAAAAAATAAAATAAATATTATAAATAAAATAAATAAAATCAATAAATTAAAATAAATATAATAAATAAAATAAATAAAATAAATAATATTTATTATTTGAATATAATAAATGGAATTAATAGCTTAAACTGATCTAATGTTATTATTTATATTACAAACCTAATAACCCTGGAGATATGCCCATTGTAAGAGCAATATAATTATGATAAATATGTAGTAATAGTTTTTTAATTGAATTACTGCAAAAAATATGTGAGTATTGTTTGTTTGTTTATTGTCATTGTGGGCGTGTGTTCGAATATAATTGATTGGCATTACACAATAATAACATCTATCTATCTACTTTTGAAGCGTTGGGAGGGAATTGAGGCTGCTCTGCTTACGCAATTGCCTCTTAGGTATGTATTTTGGCTAAAAGGGTATTTGCTGCTGACGTCACTGATAGCAGAAGGCCTGCGTCGCTTTTGGGTATACAAAGTATGCAATTGTACCCACAACTTGGACTGGGCTGCAATTTTGTTCACTTGGACTTGGCCAACAAGCTTAAAGTCAGTGCCAAGTAATGAAAATTGCAACGTGTTTTGGCATTAGACGTGAAAGTGCGAGTTACACTCGAGACCAAAAGAGGGGGGCGTGGGCGCGGAGGCGGAGACGGACTGTGAACGGACCAGGGATTTGAGCCCGAGTTGAAGCCCACATAAAACGTCAGTCAGTTGCTTTTTATGGCACGTAATTTGCAATTGGCAAAGCCAAGTGACCACCACAAATGTCCACTAGACACAGAAACAAAGATACACAGACAAATAAGAGACATGGGCGCGTTTTGCTGGCAACTTTTCACTTTTCATTTTGCGCTTTTCTATCATCACGAGCAGTTAGCAAGTTTGTATATATATAGATATATTAATATGTCTGTTGTGCATATTTTGGCCTGTTGGCCTATTAAGTCTTTGGCTTGAAATGTTCTATTGTCTTGGCAGTTGGCCAAATTGCAATTGGCTAAATGGAAAAAACCCCAAACAACTTTACAGCGACCCATTTAGCTGCACATTACGCATACGACCCGTTGTGATTCAAAAATTTCATAGATGAAATGCCACCAATATTAACATGACTAATTTGAACTTCGGCGGAAATGTAACATTCGTCACGTGAGTGGCTCGAAAACTATGCGAACTAAGCCAAAAACAAGTGTTGAAAATAAATGCAAAGCAAAAAAAAAACAAAAATTTGCAAATTAGGAGAAACTTTTGCTACCAGTTCATAATTCGTATGGAGAATATGAAGATGGAACTGAAACTGAAACCAAAGATGTGAGAGTATATTGTATGTATGTATAACAAAAGGCACTTGTCTAGGTGAAATTTTCACCAGTTATTCAAATGAACAGCAACAAAAAAGCACAAGTTGATGGCTGAACAAACAAAACAGTCAACAGTCGATATATAAAAAACGGAAACCGTTAAAGTCAAACAGCAACAACAACAAACGTTACTTTTCAAATCGCTTTCAAATTGTACAAGTTGCTGCTCTTGTTGTTGTTGCTGCTTGCTGTTGTTGTTGCTGTTGTTGCTGCTGTTGTTGCTGCTGTTGCTCCTCGTCCCCGCCGCCTTTGTTAATGAGGCGTGCGTCGTTGTTTTGGCCCCCACTCGAAAGCTGGAAGATCAATGTGGCTATAGGTGGATACCAAAAGTCAAATGTTGTTATTGTTGCTGTTGCTGGTGTTGTCTACCACTTTCGTTGTTACTGTTGTTGATTTTGGAGCCGCCAAAGCTTTGAGCGATTTTTCATTGGAATAGAAAGTGAATTGAATTTGTTTTCAGTAGACCCCGTTGTTGTTTGTATTGTTGTTGCTGTTGTTGTTGTTGTTGTTTGATTGCTCTTGAGTCGCTGTCGTCTTCATTGGTGTTTGGTGTTTACAATGAAAACAACATTAGTCGAAAATTGGACCATGTCATTGACCTTTGGCTGCCCCAGAGCAGTGAGAGTGTTGTCTATTTGTTTGTTTATTTATTTTTGTTGTTATTTTTCTTATATGGGAAAAACGGAGTAGGAAAGCTTAGCTTAAAGTGCTGGAAACTTCTATAGTGCAAGGGAAAACTGGCGAAAAGTCATAAATAGTAAAAGAAAAGCTCACAGTAAATAATACAGGTTTAAATTAAATTTTAAGTCGCCTTTATGGATGGCAACTAAATATAAACTATCTGGTAAACAATAAGTGATTCACATGTTTCACTTTATTATTGATACGTACATTTTAAGCATAAAAACAAATAAGTCGCCTTCTGGCAGTTACTCGCATATTTGCATTTCTTTCCAGTTGGTAAATTGGAACAACAGCTGACTCGATTTCTTTTACAAAATGTGTAAATTAAAACTTCCCACCAGCTCGTGCCAAAATGAGCAACAACAACGAAGACGGCTAAAACTACAATAACTTCCAGTTGGCCATTGAGTTTGTTCACCTTTCGCCTAATTATCAAAATACATAAACGAAACATACCAAAAAAAAAAAACCAAAATAAAAAAATGTATATACTTATATTGAGCTACAAGACGCGTGCAAAGGCGACGTTGACTGCGACGCAGACGCAGAGTCGACAACTTCAATGAAATCAATTTTACGATAATAATTTTTTGAAAGCACAGCAACAACAACAACAACTACAGCAGCTACAGATACAGATACAATGCGGTGAAGCCCTGCCGCTTCATACTATAAACATTGAATCAGCGCCAGGCCCCAGTCCGGTACCGTTGGAAATTTCTTGCTTTTTCTTTTCTCAGCACACATATATACATACATACCTCCATGCATACATACATATATAAAATTTGTATTTGTATTTTTGTTTTTTTTTTTTATTTTTTTCGTTGTTATTGTCTTGCAAAAATGTAGGTCAAGTTATATGGTGAGTATCTGTGTGAGTGTAAGTGTGGGACGCTGATAGTTGGTACACACAGCTCCATAGTCGCTCAGACTGCCAGACTGCCAGACAGTCAGTAAGTCAGAGAGTCAGTTGCAGCGCAGACTTTTCTAGTCGCTTCATCCCAGTCGAACTTTCACTTAGAAAGTTCTGCTTGCGGTTATGCCTGTTGTTTATGTTGATTTTTTTTCATTTATTTTTTTTTTTTATTTTGGTTTTTTTGTTGTTGCTTTGAGGGTGCCATAAATGACGAGTTAATATCGTAGTGGCTGTTTCTTGTTAACTGGGTCAATACGTGGGCCTGGGAAACGATTCGCCTGATCGCCCGGCTAAGCAAGCGATCAAACGCTCAAGCAATCAAGCGATCAAGTCATCAAGCGATCAAGCGATCTGTTAATCACAATATGCATGCACTTCATGTGCTCATATTAATTGCATTTTCAATGCAAAACGCGAGAGCTTTTTCCGTTAGGCGGGCGGCATCGCAGCCAACCTTGGCAAACAGCTGCTTTGGCGCTCTCTCTCGCTCTCTCTCTTTCAGTCTCTCAGTAGATTTCCCTGAACTTCAGACAGAAAAGCTAACGCGTCTATTTATAGCGATATCCGCGTCGTCGTCGCTTGCTTTGCACTTGTGTGTGTGTGTGTGTTTGTGTGTGTGTGAACTTCCTGTTACTGCAACTTGCTGAGAGCTTATTGTGAGTGAGCTTTTGAACTGATGTTGTGCTCTCACTCGCTTAGCTCTGCTCTCAGAATGCAGTTCTCAGTTTTTGCTGCTGCTGTTGCTGTTGTTTTTATTGTTGCTGTTGTTGTTATTATTATTGACCTAATCACCTGTGGAGCACAAACGAACATTGAACTTTTACTTCCGCATGCAATTTAATGCACTCGTGTTGTTGTTTGTTGTTGCTCGTGTTGCTGTTGTTCGTGTTGTTCGTGTTGCTGCTGCTCATATTCTATTGATCAATTTGCCATTTTCGCCGGCAGCGACCGCCCAGTGACATTAATTAATGCACACAGATTCATCAAATATGCGCTGGCCGTTTGGAAATTATATTTTATGGCCCCAGCGGCAATTTGTCTGCGACAGGCCCTAGGACAACCTGTAACTCACTGAGTCTGTCTGTCTGTCTATGTGTGTGTGTGTGTGTGTGTGTGTGTGCGTGATGTGATGTGCCTGGAAAATTGTGTAATTAAATGCGACAATTTTGTACGCCTCAGGGCGTAAAATAGAAAAACATCTTTAGGATTATGTTTTTTAAATATATGATTTCTTTTAATATTATATTTGATGTGTTTGTTGTGTGGATTTTGTCATATTTGTCGTGCTTGACGGCATATAAATAGCGTAATATATACTTAAATTATACAAATTGTTTATGTAATAATTATTCGTTCTCATTCTCACAAAATTTACAAATAATAATAATAATAATAAAAAAAGGCAAAACGATTAACTTATGAAAAACTTTGCGAAAATTGTTTAAAAAATGTAAAATAATGATTATAATTTCGTTGTACTTATGGATACATACAAATAAAGAAAGTTCTCAACAAATGAAGTTATGCTTTTTTTTGACAAACTATTGGCGCATAAATATGACACTAAATTTAATACTTTTTGAATAGTTTTCTCTTTTTTTTTAAAGAAACAAAACTGATAAATATATTATAAATGTATGGATGTGCGTATGATAGGATAGCAACAGTTGTTTTTGTGAACAATTGAACAAATGAACTATTATTTAATTAAATTAATAGTAATTTTAATAATAATAATAATAATAAATAATTTATGTATAGTAGTTATTAGGCGTACTAAAAAAACACTAAATACAAAAGGTTTTCAGGCTGAGCTGAATTTGAGGTCAACCGAGGGCTACTTTCTTCGGCGCCGGCAGCTGGAAGTCTCCTCGCGGCCACGCAGGCGCAGCCAACGCGCGCCCCCAATCATGTCCAGAATTTGTTGGATAAGGCAAAGGCGGTGTGCTGGGGGGGATTACTTGTGTGCAATTGTAATTGTGCTGCCTAGTACTGTCCGGTGGGGTCCAGTGCTAGGCTGTCCAGTTGCTGCCTCTGCTTGTGGCGTGTGTCACGCGTCTCCCGTGGACGGCGATAAGTGCCCGTTGGATCGAGATCGAGCATTTTGACTATATTACTTTTGTTCTTGCAAATTTGTTGCCAATTATTGTTTGTTATATAAAAAAGTGATGAGTCACGGCAGTAGTTAGTAGGTGCCAGTGGGATCCAAAGCAAGCGACATTTTGAGACTTTTTAAATTGACTTTTCAATATGATTCAAAATGGAAATCTCTCTTTTAAGCGCAACTTGCTGCTGCTTAGTATTGGCCAGTAGGATCCAGATAGGCAGCCATTGTGCAAAATAATTCAGTTGACAACCCAAGACAGATTAGAAGTTGTGTTGTTGGTGTTGCCAATGTCTTTAGTACTGGCCAGTGGGATCCAGGTAGGCTGCCATTTTATTTTGTATGCCGTGTAATTAGCCAAAAATACTTGAATGATTTCAGCACGATTTGCTGCTCCTTTGTTTAATTTAAAATCAACGTTTGGCAGTTTATATATTGAACTTTATACTGGTTCTTTTGGGCCTTCGTTGCTGTTGCCGTTTTTGTTGTTGTAAGTTCTTTTATTATCACCAGTTGTTATTGACTGATTATACAGCAGTTCGCGTGTGTATATATGTTTATATTTAGCTTTTGGTGTTGCTGCTGCTACTGCTGTGTTGCTCTTGCTCTTGCCGATGTTGCTTGCGGTTGTCAATAGTTTTTTTTTTTTTGGAATATAGAGTCACTGACACTTTAAATCCATTAAATACTTTTGTTGTACGAAACTTTATTGTTTATTAATTTAAGCGACTGTCGTCTGCCTATTGTTCTTGATTTGTTTGCTTTTGCTTATGAAACCGAGCAAAAAGATATTATCACGTAAATCAAATAATACAAAACTAAAAGTTCACAAGTTGTTTTTTTTTTTTGTTTAAGCAATTTTTAGCGCTGAGAGTTCGCTGATTTGATCTGTACTCGTCGAACGTTGTCGATCTTATGATTCAAGACATTGCCCATACGGCGTTATTTATATGAATCTGAGCGTGCAGAGTGTAAGCAGCGAAGAGAGCAGAGAGCGGAGAGCGGCGAGCACGATTGAGCCTCGGACCGAGTCGGAAGCTTCATCACGACGACGCGACGCGACGCATCGTTGTCGGCTGAGAAGAGTGTGCAGGCGCAAAAGAGAACGATAGACGGCAGGTGTGTTGCTCTTAGCTGTTGCTCTTGAAATCTCGCCAATGCGAGAGAGCGAGTGCGAGAGCTTCGGCATTTTCATTCATGTGACCAGATAGACCTCTCTCTCTTGCTCGCTCTCTTTATAGCTGAGTGATGGTATGAGGGCATTACGCACACAATTGCTCTCGCACACACAGATACATGCAAACACACACACGCACACATGTCCGCCTCCACCTGGGTTTCATTCAAGAAACAGCTGTTTTTGTCAAACTGCGACACGATCGAGTGCCCTCGTTATGCCGCTGTCGCTGTGTGTGTGTGTTTCGCTTGTATCTGTGTGTTTGTGTGTGTGTGTCTTCGTATCTTAGGGATAGTCAGGTAGACGCTTCGCCTATTGGTGCATTACTTTTAGATCCTGCGGCGTGGCTCCACCTACATTTCGGGTCGCAGCTAATTGATCTCTATCGTTGCAAATGACTTGGCTAAAATGCAGCTAGTCTGGCCCAAAGAACAAGTAGCCGGACAAATACACATGTTAACTGTTTGTCGCCGATGCTCAAATATGTAAAGATCCTTGCAACTAAATGTCTTCATGTGCCATAAGTCCCAAATTAATGATCTTTTAGCCGCAGGTCGTCAATGCGACGGTCACTGCCCACTTTGCGTGACATTTGCAGTGGCCTAATCCGCCGCCAAGCCAGCAGCGGACAGAGGACAGAGGAAGGCTTAAGCCGCAAAACAGGCAGCTCATAAAAAGGATAAATACTCGGCATGAGTCAGCAGCAATCGACGGTTGCTTCCGCGAAATGTGACACCACAGCTCGACAAAGAGTCGTCAAAAAAATAAAGCAGACAACAAATTGCAGAATTTTATTTTCAACAGTTTTGGGCCAAAAAATGTGGATAAGTCAGCTGGCGCAAAAGATTACAAGATATGCAATTTACGGCACACAATAGGAAATATAAATCCTTTCGTTTTATTACGACTACAACGAGAGACTCAAGTAACTCCACCAAAGGCGTTGTTGTCACCGAGCCGAGATCATAAAGGGACTTCCGGCCAGGCCATATCGCCGCTGTCGGTTGGCTCAGTTGGAGCGGCTGCTGCCAGGCACGAGCTGCCAATCAACCCTTTGACCTGTGGCACGAACTGACACTTCGCTTATGGCTCTGAAGAGGATTCGATCAACTGATGTAAACTGCACAGCATTCGGCACTCAGTTAATGGAGTTGAAGTTGGCTAATCGAATGTGGCACAGCCTCCGTTATTGTATTTACCTGGATCCCCATCTCAATCTGTCCTTCTGTTGACGTTGTGCCGGATATGCGTCAGCCGCGCTGCATTTTGGCGCTTCCGTTTTTCGCTTTTCACTTTTCAAATGGTTTTCCTTTCATTATTTTTTAGCTATCAAATTCGTTATGCATCATTTGGGTTTTCCTTTCCTTTGCACCTTTTGTCTCAGCCACAGACACAGCCACGTGCCACGGAAAGGTAAAAAACATAAATGGGAAAACACATCCAACATTTGTTGGCACAACTGCTGTCTATCAATTCCCCTCCTTATCCCTAAACTCCTCTACTTTCCCTGACGCATTTGTATTGTAATTCGATCGAATTTGTATTTTTTTTTTTGTTGGGGCTTCCAGGCAGATTCACTTTTAACGGCGGCTGTTTAAAAATCTTATGCAATGTTTGTACAATTCCAGCAAACAAAAAAAATACTGAAATGATCTTGAGTTTTGGGTTTGAGCGACATTTCTCAGGGCAATTTAAAAATGTGGGTCAATGTTCCGGCGTGAATTTTTGTTGTTTCATTCTATTTCTGCATATATAACAGTATTTTTTCGTCTTTTTCGGATTTTGTTTATGTTTTCTGTATTTCGGCAAATTTTTGCCGCTCTTGGACTTGGCCATGCAAATGCAGCACTTTACAAGTATCTTCAAGAATCTTAGCAGTTTGCTAATTTTTTTTTCGTTTTTGTTTAACATTTGCAGTTGACCATGCCAGAAACTTGTTGCTGTTAAATGAGATTCGCAAATGCGTCGTTGACAATTTATATGTATGATTATGCACTTGGGTTTTAGCCATTGGAGACTGTGGACTTTAGCTGTAAATAAATGCAGCTAGTGGGCTAATTAAAAGGAGTACTTTATCCTTGTTCAATTGGTAAGAAATAAACATCTTTTAATTTGAACTTAAAATTAAGTTGTGTCTCTAAAAGAAGTCTCTAGAATTAATGTGTGCGCTCGAAGAAATGCAAAAAAAATGTCGAGCAGTACCGTTTTTCTTAGAAACATATATACATGCATATATGTGGGTTTATTTGAAATGCTGATAAGCTAAAACTTTCAACATCTGAGAGCTACTGATAAATAATTTATACGAGACCGGGAATATTCAACTTTAAAATGCAAACGGCAAGAAAATAGTAGCTCAAATTTTCATTAAGATAAAATTTTGCACCATTATCATGTATTAATTGAAGGGAAATTGTTTAAAATGTAATGGTCTTCTTTATGGGAGTAATCTTGAGTCAGAATCAATCCAGATGCAACTGGACAGACAATGATCTGGCATCTGAGTATGTCATTTTCATTGTTATCCACGTGCTCGCTAAATACATTGCGCCAGTATAAATTACATGGTGAACTTTTACTCTAGATTTCAGAGTTGAAGAATTAAATCAAATAAAACGTGATAGTGCCTTGTGATGATGGAACTTTTCCTCGATTTCCACACCAAATTGCCAGCCAGACAACAACCTATCCGACATTGATTGGCTGGGCATGGGCCTCAATCTCAGTCTCAGTTTCGGTCTCAGAGTTTCAGTCTAATGACAGGCAAATATGTTAAATGGCCGACAATTGAATACGACGTATGCTAAACAAGATACAAGTATCTCCGATTCAATCCAAACCAATCCAATCCCCTTCATAACAGGCGCAACGAAGTTGACGCTAAATGCAAATTACAAATCGATGCCGTTTTTTGTTGTTTTTGTTTTTGTTGTTATTTTTGTGTTCACTTGGCGGCAATTGCCGAAACTCAATGAAAGGAAATTAGATAAGCAGCTGAGTGCGGACCAACCCAAAAAGCCACCTACCCCTCCTAGCAGCTTACCAACTTTAGGAGATGCCGTTAATGGCATCAATATGTGCAGAGAGTGTGCATAAGAATCTGCATATGTCAAAAGTACGAGCTTCACTCAATGATTGCCAGTCCGCATACATTTACAGAGACAGCGACAGATACAGATACAGATACAGATACATTTACAAGTGCAGATACAGATACAGATACAGAGATCATTACACAGCGGTCAAACGGTCATTGGCCTGCTTCTGCTTGCGCATCGAGCGTCTCATGTAAGTATCTGTATCTGTATCTGAAAATGTATTTGTATCTGTATCTGTATCTGTTGCGAATGCTGCTGCTGCTGCTCACTGAGTGTGGCACGTAAGCAGCCTCGGCATCTTTCAGCATGTGTTGGCGCAGCTTACGCAAAATTATTTATGAAAACAGCAGCGACATCAGCAACGACTTTGATTCTTCTGTTCAGCAATGGAAATTGTTGGATGCCGCCTTCGGCCTGGCTTCGATTCTGTGAAAATTCCGCGTACATTTGCATATGCGACAAACGCCAAATGCCCGCTCCACCACCCACCTCTAATTATTGGTCAACAACTAGATACAAAAAATATACATATGTAACTCATGGCTAACTGCGTGAATAAAGCTGGTGCATTGCCAACTATGAACCTTGTTGTCGTCGTCGATCTATTACAGCTGTTTTCTTTTTTATTGATTTCATAATTTTGCCAGTCAATGTCCAATAGATGAATGCATGGCCATAGATACAGATGCAAAGAGAGAGCGAGAAATATAGTTAGATATATGTACAGAATTTGAATGCATAACAAACGCGTCGCATTTTGCATAAAGTCCAGCGAGTCTTCGAGTCTCTGGCAACAATCATGGCAAATTGCTAACAAATGACAAATCAATCTGTTGGCAATCAAAAAGTGACTTCCCTGTGGCGCTGTGTGACTCTGTGTGGCTCTGCTGCGTCGATTTTCACCCAATAAGGAAGCAAAACAAGCAACAGCAACAACAACACCAATAGCAACAACCAGAAACTGCAGCCAAGCAAAACAAAAAAACAAAACGAGAGGCAACAACTGAAGCTAAGACTGAGACTGAGATTGAGACTGAGACTGAGCCAGAAACTGAGACCGAGACTGAGACTAAAACTGAGCAACAACCAGGCCCTATAAATCTGCAAAGCAAGAAAGAGACTTGAGACTAAAGACTAGAGACCAGAGTTGGGAGACCACAAGCCCAGAGTCAAAGCTAGACTCAGAGTCAAAGCTAGATCTAAAGTCAAGCTTCGACTTGAGCTCTCTTTTGGACATGGCTCACATGGCTGCTGGCTGCTGGCCCAGACCAGACCAGACCAGACCGGGCCAGACCAGTTGCCAGTGCTGACCGAGGGGGAGGAGGAAATTTTCTTGCTTTGGAAGAAGTAAAAATAACCTCAGCTAAGTTCACTGGGGCGAGGTTGAATGAACTCCCTGGCAATGCGCTGGGGGGAAAAATGCTAAAAAAAAAAAAACAAAGACAGAAAAAAAATGTTACATGTCGTGTGTTGCCTGCAACTTGTTGCAGCCGCCCAGTTACGTATGTATATGTATCTATATTTGTATGTATGCCGGATATATCAATGAAGTGCCCTTTACTAATTCAATCTGCGACTGCAGCTTCCATTTCTCTCAATTAAACATTCGCCAAATCCAGATGACAAACAATTAACTTGTCGCGAAAAAGCAGTTTCCGGAAACTGACTGCCCACACAATGCGGATTAAGAAAAGCAATGCAGTTGCAAGTAAATGCATGGCTAAAGGGGGGGACTGGGGTGGCTTGGGGGAGGGGTGCGAATTTAATATGTTTGTTGACATCCAATTAGCGCGATTTCCTTCCTCATTAACAAACACTGTGACGACGGCAGACGTTTTGAAATTTAACTCAAGCGTCAACGAAATTATAGGAAACACTCACAGACACACACACACAAACACTCACACACACACTCGCAGCAAATCTGAGCTGCACGACAAACAATTAGAGCTGCTGTGGACATTGTTAGTGATGGATGCATTTTCATAGACATCATGCCATCAACATCATCATGATAGCCAAAGCTTTTTGCTCAGGCCACGCTACCTCACACACACACACACACACACACATACATTTACAATTAGAGCTTGCTGCAAAGTACAATAAACCCAACAATACAATAATATACGAGTAGTCGTGGGGTTTTTGAACTTGCGCCGAGTCTTAGGGTCTCTTTTGATCGGTGTCTCCTCCGTCATCAGCGTCTGCCAACGACGTCGACGTCGACGTCGCTCTGCTTCGCTACTCTTTGACTTTGATTGTACGTGTGTGCAAGTGTGTGTGTGTGCTTGTGTCTATGTTGCCTGCGTTTCTCTTACTGCTGGCGCCGTCGTCAGCCAGCTTTTATAGCTAAACATTTAGCGCAGCGTTTAGCAGACAAATGGCTTTATTACTCGTATTGATACCAAAGCGAGTGCAGCAGAAAGTGAAAGCTGCGATCAGCTGGATGCTTGGTAGGAAACAGGGGCAAGTCACTAATATATAGCGAGGGGCTCTTAAGATATTGCTTCCATTCTTAGGCAATTTTTTTTTTTTTTAACAATAACAAAATTTTATTTGTTCGGTAAGTTTGGAATCCGTACATACAAATTAGTAATATAACCAACACAGGTTTAGTATTTAAAATAAGGACCAAACCTCTTGCTTAACGCAAAGGACTTGCAATTTCTTAAGCAATAATTTCAAAAATTCCTAAAATTTTATTTTTTACAAATAATTTTAATTTTAGTTTTGCTTGATTTGAAATTTTATAAATAAACTTTCTTAAATGAAAGGCTTACTTTCGATATATAATTTCATATATAATTTCATATATTCCACAATTTCTTAGATTTTTTCATTAATGATTTACTAAATCTACTATGAAATTTACTTTACAATAAATAAATAAAATATTGAACTTTTGCATGTTAAATGTTAAATAAAGGTATCTTACAATCTATAATTTTAGTTTCCTTTGATCTGGAAATAGTTTTAACCTCATCTTATCGGCTTAAGATATCAAGAATAATTTGTTTGAATAAAATTTAATTTGTAATTTTTGCGACCTTTTGCTTTAAGGATATTCTAGTACAAATTGATTCGTCTGCCCCAGACTCAAATTCCAGCTATCCCCCTCCAACTCAGCGCCACAAATACTCTTATTTCTCTATAAACTCATACAAGTAGGTAATAATCGTATATATGTACATGAAAGTGCACAGCGATTAGTGTGCCGAGTATCATGCAGTGAAAAGGCATGTGGCCAGCATGTATCGCTTGCTCACACAATGTCATCTCTTTACATGGCTGTGAATGGCAAATCTAAACATATGTATTACAGACACTCAAATACACACAGATACCGGAGTGTATGTGTACCCCTCTCTGACTTCAGCGAGGGGGGGTTGAATACTGCCCGCAAAAGCGAAAAAAATATAAAGGGAGGTAACTGGAACAGCTAGACACATGACGACGGGGCACATGACACAGACAGCGGCACAGAAACAGATACAGATACATTTACGGATACGGATACAAAATGGCAGGCTTGTTTGGAACGTAGAACAATGTTATACAACAACATGAACAGAACATGAAGTGAACAGGGGGTTGATACCCCAGCTAATCCCCCTCTGCCCCTCTTGGTGTCTCGTTGCTGTTGTTGTTGTAGTTGTTGTTGTTGCTGATGATGATGTTGATAATACAGAAGGACACACATAAAAGCTTTGCCACTTGCGCGCATATCCTGCGAACCTATTCGCATTTCATATACTTACATCATTGCAATTGTGTTTGTTAGCTGCCCCTCATATGTGTCGAGTGTCTCTCTCTTTCAGTGTGTGTGTGCGTGTCTCTCTGTGTGTGTTAGTGAGTGGGCAAAAAGAATTACATTTAAATACATTAAATTGTGTAAATAATATGCTACACATGTTGCCAGTTCATTAAATACATGCCACCAGATACATGCTTTAACATGTGTCAGTGCGAGTATGTAGTAACACGCACTCTATCTCATTCTCTCTCCCTTTCTCTCTCTCTATTTATTTGCCCTGTTTACGTGTGCACTCTGAGCTATACTCGTATCCTTGCCGTGCCGTGTTTTTCTCTCCTGTGGCGCTGTTCATTTGACCAGCGATTTATTTATGGTATTTGCCTGCTTTTTTTGTTGCCTTTTTTATGGTATTCATTTTTTCATTTTTATATTTGTCAATTGGTTGTCCTGTTTGCTGTTCGCCTGCTGGCGTATCCTTTAAATACAACTTGTGCGACATTGGCTGACACACGGGCCAACACGGCTTCGGCTGCGGGCGCCTTTGATCCTCTTAAGCTAATTAAATGTGCGAGTTGTGACTTGAGCGTGCTCCAAAACTCAACATCAAAGCGCCACTTAAGTGAGTTTATAATCTTCAAAGCTCCAGAAATTCATATGGAATAGGAGCGCAGTTAAATGCCACAACACACTGCATACCTTTCGAACTGAGGTCACAGGTTGATTTGTTTTTCTCCCCTTTTTCATATTGTGAATAGAATTTAGTTTTGTTTCGCCCGCTTGAATTTCATTTATCGTTCGGGTCACAGAATCTAACGGTTGGTCGCACGTCCTTTTTTTAGAGTCACCCCAACGAGGTATGTGTGTTGTGTGTGTGTGGGTGTGTGTGTGTGGGTGTCATGCGCATAGCACACTGCGTGCTCTGTTGACTGTGCTAATGCATACCAGAGCTTACT
This sequence comes from Drosophila recens, assembly GCA_037043495.1. Taxonomy (NCBI): domain Eukaryota; kingdom Metazoa; phylum Arthropoda; class Insecta; order Diptera; family Drosophilidae; genus Drosophila; species Drosophila recens. The sequence continues at coordinate 17,205 of JBAMBJ010003425.1, forward strand.
CTTGCATTCTGTTTGCCTGTTAGCTTCTAATATTCAAATTCTCGGCACGCGCTAAAGATTAGAAATTTCTAACACGTGTATTCTAACTATGCATTAAAATTGTGTGAGTGTGTGTGTGTGTGCGTACAAAGGTATTTGAAATGCCTCACCTTTCGTTTTTATAATATTTTATTTGCCATATTGTCACCTGCGGGAATTTGCGCCAGAAAGTATGCTATGCTTTTTGCTGTGTGCCGGTTAAGCACAGGTAAATTATGCAATCCTTGTTCATATAAAACGGCAATGCCATCAGCGACAGGTGAGGCAATACCTCGAAAGCAACAGACGGACGGACAGGCAGAGACAGACAGACAGAGAGAGAGAGATAGCGGCTTAACTTGGCGCTCATAATAATGGATTTTTCATATATTACAACAAGGCGCACAGCATTTTGTTGTTGCGTTTTAACTCTTTGCTACACACACACACACAGACAGACAGAAAAGATACGGATACATTTACAGACAGATACATTTACAGCTACAGATACATTCTCGTGTGTCTTTGAAATACATATCAGGTTTTATTTGGATTTTTTGGGCGCTAGTTAAACTAACCCCACACACAGGACGACAGGACGACATGTGCACACACGTGTGCATTTACTGTTATAACTAAAACTATGAAACTATAGTGTTTCAAAACTAACAGTATTACCATACCAGCCTAACAGGTGCACAGCGTTCAAAGACAGCACGACAAACTATCTCAGTGTCCAGAATAGTTACGAAGCTCTCTCTCTCAAATACACACACATATGTGTATGAAAAGGAAAAGGAAAGTGTCCTGCGCGCTTGGCACACAAAAACTACACATATGTGGCAAATAAGACGCACTAAGAAGCTGGCCAAAACAGGCAAAAGATGCTTCGCATTCCTTTCTAAGCAATTCAATTGCCAACCCAACCCCCTTTATCATTTTTCATAGCATACAACTGAGCGCTAAACTAACCCCCCACAAAGCAGAGAGAGGAGATTAGGGGCTGGTCACATACTGTGCCACAACACTGTAAGTGAAAGTAACCCTCGGCGTGTCAGAGAGTCGGGCGCATAGAATTTATCAATAGGCTGCAACACTTTCGCCTTTCGCCGCCAAGTGAAATTCCTGTGAAAATGGCTAAAGAATTTTTGGAGCCAGCAGAAAAATACCGTCATTAGGCCAGCAGCTGTCGGCAGGCAGGCAACGGGCCAAACTGTCGCATTCCAATGTGATGACGTTGCCAAAAAAAAAAAGGACATTCGAGTGCCAAAATAAAGAATGGAGCCCAATGGCGCTATGCTTTACACGTGGCAAAAATGGCCCCCATGGCAACATTGGCCAAGGCGAAAGTTTAGAACGCGCCAGGCATAGGCAAACAGTGACTGCAGCAACATTACGGACACTACTAAAAAGTTTTATCAAGTCGAGTCGAGTTGTGTCCGGAAGTACGCGATGGAATTTACTTCCGGTTAAGTGGCTGCTGCTGTTGCTGATCGCCTGGTAAGTGAAAATGCATCAGTTCCGCATGTGTGGCAACATTGGCAATTGCCACATCGACTGGAGTTGACGGGCGTGGCGCGCCAGCTATTGATCCGTTGCATGTGCCACATGCGGCGAACAGCAAAGCTTGCAACCAATCGCGCAGATGTTGCCACATTGCGTCTTAAACTGACATTCGTTCGGTCAGAGTTCACAGCAATTTTCAAAATGGCGCCGCTTCTTAAAGTGCCAACTTGTGGCTTTAACGGAACAGGCCAACAGCTTGGCCCGCCAGCGACAGTGGCTAAACTAAACTCGATGTTTTATAAATATTTCTCAATCAGAAAAATGAAACAGGGATGAACAATTAAAAAAAAAACAGCAGCATTTCAGCTTGGAAACAGTGTCACAGTGTCACACACATGACATTGTTAAACGATTTTAAAAAAATACTTTCGAGCTGAACCGAGCAGGCCAACAGCTTCAGTTGCAAGTTGTTGGCTTTGGTGTTAACAGAAAAATAGCAATAAAAGGTTGAGAAAAAAAAGGAAACTTGTAAGCCGAAAATGTGGCAATTGTCAGTGACTTTTATGGCCACATTTGGCACATCATTAAAACGTCAAGTCATCAATCTTCTTACACATTCGAACAGGCTCGCAGGCAAAGCAGCTGTTTCCGTCAAGAAATTTTGTGTCCTGGTTGCTGCGGGAGCAAACAGCCTGTGGTTACATTTTTCGGCAACTTCTGTACCCAAAAAATCTACAAAAAAAAAAGGGGGCCCAAAAGCTATGCTGTTGGCTCTCTGGCTGTTTGGCCCAAAGAGCCATTAGAAAATTTCCATTTTCGTCACACGGTGTCAGGGCAACAGGCAACAGGAGCAAACGAACAAATGTTGTAGCTGCCAACAAGGCCAACACGGCCAACTTGGCCGCATTCCAATCTCCATCTGTGGCATGCTTGGCGCCTGTGCCACAGATATTTGCATTGAAATGTTTAGAAAAAGGAAATGCCGCATTTCGAGCATTGCTTAGAAATGGCTTAGAAATGTGTATGGCATTCTCAACTCAACTCAACTCAACGCTGACGGCGTTGGCGATGGCATTGCGAGCTGTCGGCCATAAATTTCACATTTTAATGCGAAAACAGTCAACTTAGCGACGTCGATTTGAAGCAGGCGAACAGCAAAGAACAGCAGCTAGTTGCAGGATTTGACAGCAGAATATTTTAGCAGGACATGCGCAGTAGTGAGCGCTGTTTAGTTGGTATTTTGCCTACACTAAAACTCTCCCACAAACACACACAGACAGTCATAGGGCCACCCACGCTAAAAGCCAGTTAAATTCGGTCCATTTGTCTCGGTTCCATTGGCGGACCCGACTTACTGCCAACCAACTTTGGGTGCCTATTACCCCTACGATAATGATAAGAAATTTTTATGCGCGCTCACGTGGCCAACTAACAACACAAACAACACAAATACAACTGCAAGCAGCATACCATATATCTAAAATATATATATGTATAAATTATCAATGTTAGCTTTACGTAACGCATTTTGCCGCCAAAAATTGTTAGTGCATTGTATTTGCGTGGGCGTTGCGTGTCAACGGAGAAAAAGAAATATTGTAGATTCTGTTAGCAGGCGAACAGGAATCCTTAGCACGTGTCCTCTAACTGTGAATTCCTCCCAAAGGGGTGGCAGCCACAGGCAGGCGGACAGACGCTTGCCTAAGGACACTCCTTGCGCAGCTGCAGAGAGAGCGAGAGTGAGAATTTTAAGGACACAAGTTGCCCTAAGTTTCTCTCAGCTGCACAAGCTCAACACAGTGAGCTTAAAATGCTTACTGCATTATATACTTATTATTGAATCAAATTTAACGCCAAATTTTTTTTTATAAATATTTAGTTAATGTAAATGAAAACTCATTTATATATAATATATTTCAAACATTAAATATATTATTTTTTATTTATATTATGCACAAAAATAAATTAAAAAAGAATCACAAAAACAAATCGATTGCAACGAAAATGGTATTAATGGTTGAAAAGATTAAGCTAAAATACTAAATTACAAGTTAAGTTAATATACTAAAATATACAAAATTTAAAAGTGACAAAAATGACACAAAAAATGTTTTTGATTTTTTTATTTATCCAGATTTAAAAATAATATATTTTTTTTGTATATACTCGATTCATCGATTTGCTTATGCAATTTGTAATGTTAATACCTTAAAATGTTACCCATGTATTAACCATTTCAACCACTGTGCCACAGTGTGTACAAATATGAGTGTGTTTTGTATGCACAGCATATTCAGGAGCGACTTCAGGCTGAGCTCCAACAATGTAAGCGTTGCCTGTAATTTTGATACATTGTTGCTGACTTTGTGTCCCTGCAAGCCTAATACCTTTTACAGGAATTTGTACTACGAATACGCCAAAAATTTACATGCCACGCAATTGGGGCAACCCTTACAACACCAAAGACTCACTCGCATGTGTTATTTATGTGTATATGCTTATGTATATGTTATGTACCTTGTAAGTACGTGTTCGTATGTGGTGTACATTGTAATTGCTTTGACGCTCTGAATGCTCTGAATGCCTTTTAGCTTGGCTTTCTTGGTTCGCTGGGGCCCTAGTACAAGTTTGCATATTTCTAAATTCTAAGCGCATCTGTTGAGCAGAGCGAGCGACGACCCTTCAAGTTTTTCGAACTAAAATCGAGAGTAAAAGACGTTGCAGACGCACCCTCAACATTTTACGACGTTTAGCATACCAGAGAAGGGCATGAGAGAACTTTGAGAGTGACAGACTATGAAATGCCCTGTACATGTACATGAAATCAGAATATATTGGAGCAAGAAAAGCTCTTAAGATCTGTAGCAATTTAAATTAATTTTTCAATTTTTATTTGAAATGCTTAAGCCGAAATAACTGACCAGTTTTTTTTAGTAATTTACTTAATTTTATTTATGGTAGTTTATCTTTTATACATTTTCAGTTGTTTTTAATATTATTAAATTGTTAATTTCACATTCTTATTTTTTAATTCTTATCATTTTTCCCCTCTACTGACTTTTTTAAGTCGTTAAAAAAAATAAATAAATCTAACTAAGATATGAGTTATTCAGCAGCCTTGCTTAGACGATTACAAATCAATATACCCGTACCCATCATATCCTAATACGAGGTATGAACGGCTGTGGCTCAAACCTATCATAAAAAAAGGAAAGAAAAAATCATTTCCTCGATAACATCAAGAACACAACACAATCTCATAGAATTGGCGCTGCAGACAATCGGCACCCCGACCACAGATCCGAAAGGATCTTTTCACTTTTTTTCGCGGCTGCCACACTTCCTGGCCACAAGATGCTGCAATTTGAGGGTGCCTCTGCCATCTTTCACTTTCAATGCGACCCATAACAAAGCGAAAGAAAAAAACGTAAACAAAAAAAACCACAAAAATACAAAAAATACAATGAAATTATAGAAGAGAAAAAAACTGAATAGAGAATAAAGTGAAAAAAAAACGAGAGCCTCTGAGTTTTTTTTATGCAAAAGACATGAGGAGACGACGACAACGTCGTCGTCATCTGAGGGCGCCATGTGGTGCGTGCCACGTTTTTTATGTGTTCTATGCCAAAACGGATATGCGATCTGCTTGGGCGTAACGTAACGAGGCAGCAATCTTTCTATTTCATATCAAGTCAATGGCTTTTGTGGTCGCTTAACATAGCACGCGTCCTCCACAATCAGCAGCAGCTGTTGGGCAGCCTCAGACTCAGTCTCAGCCCCGTGGCCCTTTTGCATATGTTGCAGCTGTCCGGATGGATTTAACATCCCCCCATCCCATTCCAACTCTCTCCAAGTGCAGCTTCTGTCCAGGCTGCTGCACAACTCAATCAGTTGTCCACTTGAAAGTGGCCAGGCCCAATGGTTGCTCCTACTACCTGCGCTCACCTTTCGCACACCTTTGCAAAAGACAAAGATAATTCAAATTCAAATGGTAATTGTTGTCAACGCATTCGTCACACTTTTGCCCAGAGCAATGGACAATGGATGTGGACAAAGTCCGAGTTTCAATCGGCCAATGGCTGCGTTAATAATGCGATTTGCATTTCCCTTTCCTTTGGCCTTGTCCTTGCCCTTGTCCTTGCCCTTGTCCGTGTTTAGCCTGCTGTTTGATTGAGCTGTGTCCATTATTCAGCCTAATCCGCACCTTTCCTCTGAGGCGTCTCATTTGCTGCGCCGGCTTAGCTCAATTTGGTGTGCATCTTTTGATTGACAGGCAAATGCCACTGCAGGCGACTGGACAACTGCGGAAAATCACAATAAAATGCCTTCCAATTGAATGCATTTCATTAATGATTAATATAAGTATATACTTTTACACTTTTAAAATAAGGTAAATAAATATATAATCTCCAAGTCATTCAGGAAATACTTTATTTTTAATCCAATAAAATACTTCATTTTTAATCAAATACAGCTTTGGTCTATTTAAAAGGAGAAATTTTGACAAACAAAATATGTAATAGTAAAAATTAAAATCAATATTAAATTAAATAAAAATATCTTATGCATTTTTTAAATAAGCTAAATTGAAATCTAATTCAATTCAATCAATTCAAAATAATTTAATTTTAAGTTAATTAATTCGGCTTATTTATTACTATTTAAATTTAAAATAATATTTATGGTAATAATATTTATTTAAAAATTATCAAATTAATTTAAAAAATAAAAATAACCAAAAAAGTTAGCGAATGCCGAAACCCGGGATTGAACCGGGGACCTTTAGATCTTCAGTCTAACGCTCTCCCAACTGAGCTATTTCGGCGCTGTGTTGGACTCTGAGCTATATGTCGCCTAGACGTAAATCCAACAGGCCTCAAAGCCCCAGCAAGTTAAATAAATTCGGTTCTTATCTAATCGCCAACACAAATTAATGTATTTATAAATAGAACTTTTGGCCGGGAGAACATTTTTGAGAGATGGTATTGTAGGAAGCACAATGCCAAAGACAAAGCACACGATCATATAAATATATTTTATCTATGTATATGGTTGCAAAGTCTTGCAGCCAAAGACTTAGACCTGGTCTTAGTTTCAGTGTCAGGCTCAATGTGCTGCCAAATCATGTTTGTTCCACCATGATAGCACATGGCATCTAATGAACTGTTGGGGGCGGGGACGGTGTGCGGTTACCAAGAGGTGGGAGTTGGGTGGTGGCATGTGCTGCGGGGGGAGTCAGCCGGGTGTGTTGTGTGGTGTGTCGCGCACAGCTTTGCTGGGCAACAAATCAGCCAGCGACCAAACCAGAAATGTACTCGTAGCTAAAGCTGAGCCATAGACTCTAGCTGAGGCTAAAGCAGAGGCAGAGGCAGAGAGACTGGGACTGAGACTGAGACCAAGACTGAGGCTGAGGCTGAGGTTCGTGTTGTCGTTGTAAAAATGTTTGCTTGCACGCTTTCCAATGGGCTGCTGCTGCTGCTGCTGTTGCTGGTCGTGCTTTGCGGTCGTTGCCCCGCTCTGACGTCACCGGTTCAATGGCAAAATGTGACCCAGATTGTCTGAGCTGCACAACTAAGCTTCGGCTCATAGCACCTTTCAGTGTGTGTATCGCTGTGTGTGTGTGAGTGTTTATCAAGTTGACTCTTTAGAACAAAGAGAGGTAGTGAGAAAGAAAGAAAGAGCGAGAAATTGAGTACAACTAAGGGAGAATGTTTGCTAAGAGTTGACTTAACTGCTTGTAAGCCGAACTTCCAGTCTTTGCCCTTGGCTGTAACCCTTTGATATTTGGACAGCAATGGCTTGCAGTATCTCTCCTGGCTGCTCTCTTCTCTCACCACTGCTTTCCGCGAAATGGGGCCACACGATTGTCCAGCCCCACACTCCCTACATTAGCAACGTGAGCGTCTGCGTCGGCAGCAGCATCGACGTCAGCGGCGTCGTTGGCGTTGGCGGCAATTCAATTGTTTTTGTTGCCGTGTCTGTGTAATTATCGGACAGCGTGCATGCTCATGCATGCCCAGAGACGGAGAGAGAGCGAGAGAGAGAGATGGAGTCAGAGGCAGAGGTAGAGCCAGAAACAGAAACAGAAACAGAGCCGGCCCAGGCGGCAGTGTTGCGTGTAATTTGTTATTTTATTTTATTGTTATTATTACCGCATGCGACGTGCACTTTATTTTCATTACCAGTTTGGATTCTTTTCATGCATACACCCGAGTTTAACTTTGTATAGCTCCATGTTCGGTTCTCTGAATCTGTCTCTGCCTCTGTCGCTGTCTCTTTCTCTGGAATGAGCGCATCTAATGCATGCATCGGAATCGGTTGATACTTGGGGATATTGCACGTGTGAATGTTGCAGTTGGCACTGGGAATGGGAACGGGAATGGGAATGGAAATCGAAATGGGGCTGGGACCGAAGATGGAGCTGGGATTGGTGAGCACATAAAAGTCTAATTGGAAATGCATAAATGTAAATTTATAGCAAAATAAATAAAATGTTTATATTCTATTCCCATTTGTTGTCATTACTTCGAATGGAAACTCCCATTGCAATGAATCATTTAATTTAATAATGAATATTCATAATTGATTGGAATTTAAATACAAACTGAAAACAAATGTACATTGGAATTCCCTCATCCAGTTTCCAGAATCCCACAAGATTCCCACTCACACGCTCTTTGTCATAAAATCACCCAAGTGTCCAAATGTCAATTGAGACTAATAATGTTCGCAACTTAAATGCGCGGCAATCTGAGCAATTTTCTGCAATTCATTAAAACGATTTTGATTCTGATTTGATATTGTTACTGAGCAGTTAATTGCGCTTTTAACGATCTGCGCTCTTCCTCTCTTTCGTTAGCTCTCTTTCCCCCACGCACACAGACACACACACACAAGCACATACACTCGTAGAAACTTGAAAGCCTCCTCATATTAACTTGTAATATTCATGGCACAAGGCGAGTCGTGAGAGCGACTCAAAAGAGAGAAACAGACGCCGCTAACGCTGACGCTTGAGTGGGGGCCAGTTTCCACTCACACGAAATTAACAATATTTATATAAACAAGTTATAAACAATGTTTGTCTAAACAGTGACAAACACTCACAGATACACACAGACACAGAGGCATGTTCTCGCACGCACTTCCACTCGCTGGAAACCAGTTCGCGGCTGGCGCTCAGTTGCGCTCCCACAAAGTCACATGGCGCTGGCTCCAAATGCATTACATGAACGTCGCGACGTTGACGTTGACGTTGACGCTGACGTCGACGACGTCGGCGTCATCGTCATACTTCCGCATTACTGCAGCCTGCATTGCTCGTGCTGTTGTTGTTGCTATTGTTGCTGCTGTCCTCTCTCCCGCTCTCTTTGTGTGTCGCTCTCTTTGCGTGCGCCTCTCGCAATCAGCTGATTTTGTTTTGCTTGAACTTTTGCCGGGTGCTTGGTGCTTGGGCGGTCGTAATTGCGCTCCCTCTCCCGCTCTCTCGCGCTCAGTTGCCCACTTACTTGCTTGAGTTGTTTGTTTTGGAGCTTAAATCCAAATCTGATGCTCTTTACACATTAGCATGTCAGTTGTAGCCTGCGATGCCGACGGCGACGTTGACTGCGACCCTGCCCAATGTCAATCACAGCTCTGGCCCTGGCCCCAGAGCACGAGTTGGCTTACAAAGAAGCAGGCCAAAAGCAGGAGGAACGTGTTTCCAAAGCCATTACATCAAGCTCTTCAGCGCTTGTCTTTGTATGTGTGCATATATGCATATACATGTGTGTGTGTGTGAGCTTATGAGTGAGCTTTACTGCCGCCCCAGCATTCTTGTTGCACGTTTACACTGACAATGAAACCCAAATACATATCTACATACATATGTACATGAAAGCCGCCAAAAAAAAGTACATACACATAGAATGGAAACGCATTAAACGTGAAGCCATTGTGTGTATGTATGTTGTGTCAGTGTGTGTGTGTGCTTTGGGCCAACTAGCGACCACAACTTGGTTACAGCAAGATCGTCTTTTGGCTGTTACACGCTGCATACTTATGTATAGTACACACACACACACACACGCACACACACACACACGTCTCATATGGTATTTTTTGGGAGGTGAATGGCCGCAACTGTCGTTGCCACTTTGGTAACACCGTGGCGCATTAAACGTAGCAGCCGCGGCGGCCAAAGCCACAGTCAAAAAGCCAAAGAAGCCACAGCGTCGTCATCAGCATGGTCGAAAGACAAAGTCTTTTTGGCAAGAGCAGCGGACTTGGCCCAAGAGAAAGGGGAAGACGTCGAGAGAGATAGAGATAGAAAGAGTAAGAGTAAGAGAAAGAGAATGATAGAGGGAGGAAGGCAGGAGGAAGGGGAAGGGAGAGGGGGAGATGGGGCTGGGCCAATGTTTAATTTACTTTGCATTTGTTTGGCCAAACTCCAGCAGAGCTGTTGGCTTATGATGATGACGCTCAACGACCGACTGTCTAACTGACTGACTGAATGACTGGACTGACTGTGTGACTGACTGAATGACTGACTGACTGACTGAATCAGTGAGTTGACTGACGGAGACGTAACTCACTCGTTTTTATGGCCACACACAAAAGTCGGGTTGCTGTTTTTAGGGTTTTCTTTGACTTCCCACACTCTGATTCCCACTGATCCTCCTCGGCAAAGTTATTGCTGTGCATGTATTTGTGTGACTGAATGTATACATATGCATATGTATTTGTGTGCATGAATTGAATAACCAAATATATATACAAAGTATCTTTTGTTGGCTGCTACTGCCAATAACAATATATTCAAATTGGGAATTAATAAATTTATTAGACTTTAACTTGATATATTTCAGAATAGAATTGATATTCATATTTTTTTATTTATTATTATACATATTTCAGAAATGTAATTGATATTTACATTATTTTTATCTATTATTTTATTATTATATTTCTGAAATTTAATTAATACTTAAATTTTTTTAAATTTATGTTGTTATACTTTTTTTTATTTATTTTTGAAAATTTAAAAATTTGTTTAGCAGGATATGAAAATGCCTTCTTGGTCCTAATATGTGCAGCAAAGTAACAATAAGTCCCATTAGCCAACTTTTTTACATTCATCTTGACTCGTATCTGACAAATTGAGATACATATACTGAGACAGATACAGATACAGATGGAGCGTGTAAAGTAAAACTAATTTTGTTTTAATTTCTCCTTTCAACACATGTTCTGTGTGTTCGCGTGTAATTTTTAGCTCGCCTAGAGGTATTTGACCCTTTGGCTCACAGCTGATTTATGGGAATTCATACGTGTCCATGACTCTCCATCGCCATCGCCATTGCCATTGCCATTTCCATCTCCATCGCCATCCCAATGTCTATTGCCACTCCCGGTCTTTGGGTTCTTGGCTATAAGTTCTGGACTCTGGATTTTGCTTCTACCTTCTCTCTATCTCTGCCTGGAATTGAGTCGAGTTGAATGTACGTTTTGCGTGAAAGTTTGTATAAGTTTCATAAGTTTCGTTTTGTTTTTGTGTTTGTTGCTTTGTGGCCAGAATTGTCGAACTGTCGAGCTGCCAATCTGACTGTCTTTCAGTCTGAAGCGCAGCTATTGAAAAAACCTAATTCATGACATGCTGACCATATTAATTTATCTTCTTTGTGCAAAAAGAATTCGTTCATGATTTGGCCATTACCAGCTGAGGCTAGCTGAAGCTATTGGTATCACAGTGTGATCAGTTGGCCATATCTCTGGTCTGTGTGTTTGTAGTGTAGTTGAATGAACCCGTGATGCGTGAATTGTTTAAACTTTTGTTAACGAGATCATTGACACTTTAACGCGAAATGCAATAAGTCTGTTACCATGTCAAGCGATCCCAGTCCCATTCCCACTTTCCACTCCCATTCCCGATTCCGTATCCAATTCCAGCTACGCTTTTATTGGCATGATCGTGCACTTTTGGTTGATAACAAAATTCGTAGAAAGATGTGTTAGAAAGAGTCATGTCCCCAAGTCACAAGAATCTTGCGGGATGTGTATGCGATCAAGATGGTCAGCTTTTTATCATATTACACGTGAGGTAATTGATGTGCCCATCAATGCTGAGATCATGACAATGTATACTGTACTTGTATAAGAACAATCTCAACATTTTCCTAATGAGGTATCATTAAGAAATCCTTAAGGAATCAAAGTACTTGTATATAAGCAATTACAATGTGTTCTTCTTACAATGAAAAACAAAATTATATCAATGAGGAATCATTTCGGAATTCTTGAGGACTCAAAAATAATTAAAATTGTAAAGATGCTATAAATACAAACTTAGAATATTAAGCTATTTTAGTTACTTAATCGAAAAGAGTGCTCTAAGATTTTTTGTAAGAATTCTTAAGAATTTTCTTAAGAAGTAAAAATTTATAAAAATAGTTACCTTTCCCTAAATAATTTTCCAAAAAAATAAATTAAATTTAAATGTAAATATTTCTAAAAGATTTCTTTGTGCATTATTAAATTATAAAAATTGCTTTAAAAATCTATTCTGATTGGCAAAGAATAACAAGCTAAAGAAAAGGCTTGTGTTCAACATTTTTGAATTTTATAGAGCATCATTTAAATAATTTATACATTCTTAAGACGTTTATAGCAAATTAGCATTAATAATGATATGGAAAAATGAAATACCACAACAAATACTCAATCAGCAGCGGGTTCAGTGACATCTTATCAAAGAAGCGATACGAGAATAGAGGCTTTAAGTAAGATAGACAGCTTTGTTGATCTCAACTGAACTGAAATCAGTGCAGAATTCTTGACAATACTCTTAATACACAGAACGTAATTACTTCATTATAATGGCGGCAACAACTGAGACTGAGACTGAGACTGAGATATGAGTGCCACAGAGTACAAGTGAGTTAATGATAATGGTTTCAATTACTTGGTCCAGAGTGTGTGTGAGAGAGAGGGAGTGAGGGAAAGAGGGTAAGAAGAACACATGTAAAAGTAAACAAACGATTGAAGGAATGAATCGAACAAAACGGCCCACAACAACAACAACACCAACAAAAGAGTAAACAAACATTTTTTGACTTTTTAGTGGTGTAAAATATGCGGAAATGCATTTCTATGGTCTTACTTACACTCGAACATACATACATATATACACAAGTCAAACACCACAAGTCATGCCAGCTTCAGCTTCAGCTTCATGCCGGCAAAACTTGCATGTGAACAGCTCTCAGAGTGTGTGTAAGTGTGTGTGTGTGTGTGTGTTGGCCTGAAGATGACGATATTAATGTGGCTGCAGCAGAGGTAATGATGATCATGATTATCACGTGAAAACCAAACCAAACCAAACCAAGAGCAAGAGTTAAGGCGTGGAGAGGAGAGGCGTGCCAAAGGGGTGGAGAGAGGAGGAGGGAGGAGTAGGACCTGTTTGCAGGCACATACAATAATAAGAACACACTGCAATGCAATGCAGCTGCTGCTGCTGCCGCTGCTGCACTCAAAGCGGGTGGTTGCAGGGTGAAGAGAGGGTGGGAGGCGGCAGGCGGGAGGAGAGGGGGTCAAAGTGGGTGCTGGCTGTTGGCTGTTGACTGCAAGCGATGCCAAGCAAACCAAAATGGCAAACAACAATAACAACAAAACTGGGCTAGGGCAGCATGGTTAGCACGGTCAGAGGGGGCAGGGGAGGGGAGGAAGGGGGGGCCAAGCGGTTTAGGTGTCCAGCAGGATGCATAAAACGAGACGAGCTGACGATCAACCCATAGCCCAAGTAAATTACGACTGCAAGTCAACCAGTCAAGTTAGTCAAGACAACAACAAGTTACACACACACACACACACACACACATCAGCAGTCTGTCTCGCTCTGGCACTGTGTGTGTGTGTGTGAGAAATGTTAAGAAAGAAAGCAAGTCGCCAGCAAGCGAGTAAGCAAAGAGTCAGCAGCAGCATCCTCCATTTGTGCTTTTTTTTCTTTCATTTTTTCATTTCTTTTCGCTTTATATTTACAAACGGCCGGAAAGGTTCGTTGACCGTACAAATAGTGACCCACTAACATCTGCGAGGTACGTTCACCCTAGTGACGTATTACTGCCATGATCGAAACCGAAGCGAGCAGCGGCAGCAGCAGAGAATCGAGCCGAAGCTTAGACGACGACGCAACCAACGACGACGACGACGACTGAAAACGAACCTGGCTCGAACCATTTAGGCCTGGCTCGTTCGCTTGCGTTTGAAGCGAACCAACAAAAAGCTGTTGCGGCCTAAGAGCGCCAACTGAAGCTTAAGAGTTGAGTCTGAGTTCGTCTCAGATGCGGAAATGTTGCACGTTACACATTTTCGTTTCCATCAAGCCGTTGACGCTGTCTGCTTAACATATAGATACAAAAAAAATAAGTATATTATATACATATATGACTTTATTTTTCAACTTTTATCTATGAAGACATCTTTATCAAGTCAACGCGGCTTGGCTCAGCTGGCCCATAAACTGGTCTGGTCTCTATCTGCTGTCGGCTTATCTGCTTTGGACCACACCTTTGGACTAACCTTTGGCAGCAGCAGCCTTGACAATCGCAAATTGCCGCCTCAAGTTCACAATTCAGGCGAAAAACCTGAACAAAAATGCCACATGCGGTGAAAGTAAAAATTCATCATTTTTTTTTCCTTTTTGCCTTTTGTCGTTTGTTTGTTGTTGTTGTGATTGTTGTTGTTGTGGTTGCTTGCACATTTTTCTCAAAGAGGCCAACATAAAAATGCCTGCACAGCGGCACGTTGCAGTTACTTCAGCCCCTTCTTACCACTTCATTAGAGGCTAACACTGAGGTTGAGGTTGAGACTGAGCCTGAGACTGTGTACTGAAATTTGTACTCGTACACTGAGAAAAAAATGCCATCCTAAAATTTACCCTACATCGGTATATTAAAAACGTAAAGATCATTAATCGTGAAATCGAATACGTCATATTTTAAATATCTTTTAAAACAATTCCACGCATTAAGTTAAAAATGTTGGTTTTTCATTAATATATGTTTAGAAAAAAACAACTTCAAGTCACTTTTTTTTAGTCTTTTATTTATATTATTTTTCGTTTGGCTTGTTAAATAGTGTGTACAAAACATGAATTAATAAAATACGAAAGATAAGTAAGTTAAAGCGAATATTATTCATTAAATATTATTTTTTTTAAGTGTGTCCGTACTCAAATTTATACCGTTTTGCTCTGATAATTTTAAAATTGTAGTTTAAGTTTAATTTTTCATGCATGCGCGGTATAATTCTCAACTGGTTCTAGCCGTGAAACTTACAAAAAACACCTTTATTAAATGGTATTAAAATAAGTTTATTGTCGAGCTTTTTATGTAATAAAATTAGTATATTTCAAGAACAAAACGAATTTAAGTTAGAATGTTTTGTACTAGAAACCAGTACATTTTGGGATATTTAAGCTAGTATCATCCGATTTTTTACAGATTTTTTTTACTTAAATTAATCGGAAAATGCATTAAAAGTATCACAAAAAAAAATTGATTAAAGATTTCCGGGATTGCGAAAAGCCAACTTGAAATATGATTTTTGTGCTCAGTTTTGAAAGTTTTTATTTGAATATTCCCTGTTTAAGTACTGAAATCTTGATTTGTTTTTCTGAGTGTATTTATATGTATCTTTCTTTTACTTTCATTCGCTTTTCCAAATAATTTTGCCAAAGGAAAAAAATAAAACACCCGCAACCCGCACTCCGCAACCCCTCAATCCTCTGCCACATCAGGCTGCTGCCACAGGCAACGTTGGCAAAGCGTTGTTGGCCAAGTCAATGCCGCTGATCATGAACATGACACAATATTATGGATTATGAGCCGCCTGTTGTGGCTTGTCTATGTGTCTGTGTGTGTGCTGTTGCAAGGAAAATTGGTGTGGCAAATACGAATATCAGTTATCTCGTTTTCGTAGTTCATAATTCACAGTTTATTTATGAGTTGTCAAGGCGTTTGCGACGTGATTGTCAAGTTCAAGGTGTTTTGTTGGCTTGAACGGCGCCTGGCGCTGCGTTTAGATCACTTTGATATTTATGAGTTTATGCAGAAAATTGTCTCGTTGCCATTTCCAAAAGGGCCCACACACACCTACTCACACCTGCTGGGAAAGAGACTTTCACACGTTATGAATGAAGTGATTTTGAGATGGCTGCTGTGTCAATTGCAGGGACATTCAATACTGCATCCTTGAACCCTGATGATGTTCGGGGACAGCTGTGGACAGACGACAGTTGAGAGGCCTTGGCATCTTCCGGCTGATTGGGCACATGAG
The DNA here is from genome assembly GCA_037043495.1 of Drosophila recens. NCBI lineage: Eukaryota > Metazoa > Arthropoda > Insecta > Diptera > Drosophilidae > Drosophila > Drosophila recens. The sequence continues at coordinate 33,042 of JBAMBJ010003425.1, forward strand.
AATTGATCAGCTCCTCTGGGCCAAGCTGAATTTTTTGGGCTAAGCTTTCAGGATTCTGACTATCAAATTGGCTATCAAATAACTTTTAAAAGCAGCTGCTGCTGCTGTTGATGCCTTCGACAGCGCATTGGGATTCGAATTCACACGCTCCTTGGGCGCATCCCATAACATTTTGATGGTGCAGCCCGGTCGGGCCTGGCCCGGCTAAATTGGCTAACAATTTTTGCCACTTTTTGCAAGTGGCGGCTGCTGCAATCATTGGATTAATTTTAATATGTCCATGGCTATAAAGTGTTCACATCGGAGTCAATCTGAGCTCGAGCTCGACTTGCTGCTGCATCTATGATTATGGACTCACGGCAATCGACTTGATGTTGCCCACAAATACACACAAACACACACATATGTATATGTATGTATGTTATGTATGTA